>JAUNZO010003856.1:0-28488 GCA_031894775.1 Chloris gayana | reverse complement strand
TTTCACGTCCTGGGCTGCGCGGATGACACCAGTTGGAGAGAACCCTTCAGCCAAGTCCATGGGCCTTCAAGTTGTGGCTCAAGTCCAGCAAGTCTGAACGCGGGCCTACTCCATGTTATGTTGCCAGCTTCTTCATTTGTACACACATATGGGATACGGATTGGCTGCCGACGCAGAGCATGAGACGACCAGTATGCAACAATGATCAAAATAGGCCCCAACTGATATTTGAACTCATCAACCACACCACTGCAACCTGGGACCAAGTAAAGCTCAACCAGTATTTCACTCCATGGGATAGAGAAATAATTTCTAACTAGCATAGTGCCCGTGCTTTGCTACGGGCATCATTATAATTTATAGGAAAAAGTCTATTTTACTCCCTCAAACAATTCATTATGTCCAAATTACACCCGAACAAAATTTTGGCTCACTTTACACCCTCAAACAATTTAAGTTGGCACAATTTACTCCCTTATGTAATTTCTCTTTTTTGTTTCTCTTTGTACGATTTGAATTTGAAGCTCAACTTTTGCACCATGATAGATAGTACTATTTTCTATATAAAAGAAAATGTTTTATATTTTTTTCTTAAATATTTTATATTCAATTCTAGAACTATATAATTAAGATGATATTTGAGGCTATTAAATTATAAAACTACATTTAAAATATATAATATACTTTTTGTAACATAAGGTTCAATGAAAACTATCTTTGTGCAAAATTTGAGCACTAAACTCAACTCGTACCAAGAGAAATAAAAAAGAGAAATTACATAAGGGAGTAAATTGTACCAACTTAAATTGTTTGAGGGAGTAAAGTGAGCCAACATTTTGTTGAGGGTGTAATTTGGACAAAGTGGATTGTTTAGGGGAGTAAAATGGACTTTTTCCTAATTTATATTCTTCATGCAAATATACGAAACTATTGTTACAAATGCAACACAAGAAATATTTTTAATGAATTTATTTAGTAATGAAGAATCAAGTACTTATTTCTAGTACACATAAATACTTCTTCACATTTGGTTGGCACAATATAGATAAGACCAATATATTTCCTGGATCGAGCTAAAAGAAACATGAATAATAATGCCCATGCAACATTCAACGTAAAATTACAACATATATATAAGATATCTATACGTAATGATTAATTAATTGGACGCAATTCAACTCTAGATCAAACTTGAATTTTCAATGTAGGATGAGTCAACAAAAACAAGTGTCACAAATATCAATAACCAACACATTCGGTATGATTAGAGGATCGTGCCCATATAGACAAAAAAAAGAAGGGATAAGAAAATGTCATCTAAAATATATAACTATATTCAATTTTCTAGTAAATCAATTAGGCAGTGTCCAAGGCTCTAAAAGCACATGATGTTTTGGCAGAATTTTGCAAAGCTCATACAGTGTTACAACAACTTGATTGCTTGACCATAACGGTTGATCATTTTTCTATAAGGTACTACATCAGGACATTCCAAGAAGCTAGTAGTCCATAATCCATCAAGTGTTGATCTCAAGAGAAGCTCTAGAAATTAGGAAAACATATCTTTATCTATTCCAAAATCCTGCTTGTTCCTGCCGATTGGGTTGGGTATTTGAGCATTCTAGAGTGTCCCATGAACCTGCACTGTGTAGTGTTACGTAGTCAAGATAATCTTCAAGCCAACACCTAGCAAAAACATCCCAAGAGAAACAACAAGATCAAATAATGATTAAGAATATGGAACAAGGGATTAGTATTGGTTCCTTCATTTGTTGCTATGCTTATGAAAAGCTAAGTATAACAACTAATGAAGGAACCAATATTCTCTCTATATAAATGGTCCATTAACCAGTACAAAAAATTGTTTGATACTTGAAAGGGTACTTGAAAGCTAGCAATATTGTACATGGTTTCTTGGCTATAACTGTTTCGATATTGTACATCATCAGAAGCAACATTTTTCTTGCTACTGATGTCCATAAAGCGCATTCAGGAAGTTCTCCAACCCAAACTCCAAAAGTTTGTATAGAGTATTTATATGGAATATGGCATTTAAGATGCCGGACAAATAATTATTTGTGTCAACCATTATGCCACCAGAGAAGCCAAATGTATCTTTTATTATCTTAATAGATGTGCAATAACCTTGTATATGACAATCTGACCACAAGGAATAAATCAAGCAAAATATGGAGCAGGTGTTTCAAATTCTTTTGCTTAGATGCACAAGCATACTACAAAAGCGAAAAATGCTAAATACTACCTGCAAAATGTTTTGTTCTAATAGCATCAATTTCATCAATAAATATGAACTAAATGGTATTGTCGTCCTAGCTTAATTAATCCCAAGAAAACAACAACTAATACTATTTCCCTTTCTAGATGGTAATGGTTTCCACCAGTCATTTTCCTACTTCGTAACCATATTGTGAGAACTGAACCAACTTAACTTGCAATAGCTTGTATAAAGGATTAGTTCTAATACAACATGGTCATCTATATAATATAATTCATCAAATAGTGAAACAGAGCATGGAAAATAAAGTTCACAAATTATATAAATGACTTTGATATTTGTCAGTTAGTATAAACAGAGCAAGGGTAGAATGCTCCAACACCCATACCGTTACCTAGGAATTTCTTTAAAACAAAGAGTAACCATGTGATGAATTATAAGGAATTGGGTAGATATACACAGTAATGAACAAAAAATAGTCAATGAGAGTTTAATTTTTGGAGATAGCCAGTAACTTGATTAGTAGCTTAACACTCAGCTCTTTACCATTTGTATCAGGTTATCTTCATTAGGATCCTAATGTGGTCCCCTTTTCAGGCTTTTTTGCAATGTTGATCTGAATCTAGAAGAGTGAAAGAAAAGAACAACATTAGTGGAGAGGGGAACTGTTACCATTGGAAGAGAAAAAAATGTATATCTGAACCAAAGGAAATAAACACATGATAAGAGGGAAAAAACACAATGATTACTAAGGATTAGGTAAAATAGTCCTCTCCATTCCTTACTTATAAAATCTCTCCAGATATATCTGTTCATGGATCATGTTGAATGACGGTACAAACAAAAAGATAAAAAAAGAAGTAGACTGAATTGATCATATTTTGGTATAGTGTTTGTAATATCCTATTAATTATTTTAAGATATCCTTGAAGTGAACAGTCAGTTCAAGTAGGCAGTTAGCATTGTCTAAATGCTTTGCGTTATGGCATCAATCAATGCTTCCCTACTATGCTCAAATTGTTTTCTACAAGGAATTTCTCAGTGCAAATTTAAAGGGTAAACAAAAAATATATACAAAGAGTTTAGCAATGGCAAAAACTACACCAAGAACCAGGATCTAACTCACTACTCGATGAGCATAATGTTGTTTTTTACACGATGCAACTGCTGACCAGAAAACAAGATAATTTCTTTCTAGCAACATTTAGGATGTATAGAAATGGGAATTGCTGTAGAGACAACCCGAGTGTCTAACTATATTCCAACTGGATCAATATATGTTAATCAAGTGTTTTAAATTTCCAAATGGTGATATATAGTTTCTATAATAGCTTGAGTTGTACATGAGTAGGAACAATCGGGTTGGACCTATAGCGGTACTCTATAGAAATACTATCGATATTCACATCATGAATAAAACCTGCAAAAAGTATTTACTCTTTCTACAAAATCAATGTGGGGCAAAACTTGTAATAACCTGTAGTATCTACTTTTATAACCAAACATAGGAAAAGAAAAAAAACTTCACCTGAAGGACATATGCAAATTCCATCCATGTCTGTCAGGTTCTGGAGCAAACTCACTATCTCGTCCTAGGGATTTGACAACACCACAAATGTGTTATTTGTGTGAAAAAAAATGTTAAAGGGGTGTGGATCGTGGAGCAAAAATAACCTACAAGTAATGTAGAGAAGGGGAGCTCGTTCTAGGGCCAGCTGTGAGCCTGTAGCGACACCACGCATGTATGTTCAGATTCGTAATGCGTAATGCTGGACGTTTTCTACTTCTGCTCCTCTTTGATCTCCTTGTCCCTCTCCTTCCACTGATCCTCTTTCGCAGCTATCATACTACAAATTCAAACAAATCAGATATGATTAATGGAGATTGGAGAGGAAATTTTGGGGAAGAGAGTGACGGGAGAGGGAGAGAAAAGAGGGGAGGACGGAAAAGGGTAAAAACTCACGAGCAAGAGGCAACGAGAGGTCATCATCATCATCGGGCGGAGGAACTATTCCAACACACCATGATCCTCGTCGTCGTCGATCATCATCGGCTCCATGGTTCACAACAGATTGATGCCGAGGCGGATCGCGGTGGTTCGGAGCATGTTGAAGCGGGGAGGACGACGACGCGGCGGCGGAGTAGGGAGTCGCGGCAGCGGCAACGGAGAACGAATTCTCGTAGAAGTGAAGGAGGCGGAGTCCGTGGAGGCCGGTTTCGCAGGCGCGACGGAGGAGTTGCAGGTCGCAGACATGGCGGAGGTGGTGGGTGCTGCGGCAACCCGAATCGTGGAGGAGGTGGCTCGGAGCTTGTCGAAGCGGGAGAGGAGGATGATGCGGCGGCGGAGGAGGGAGTTGCGGTGGCCGGGATCGAGGAGCGGGAGAGGTTGGCGTGCACGGTGCACTTACGATGGCGGCGGTTGTTTGCGAGGGAGAGGACGGGGCACGAGAGGGTTGCGGGCTGGGGACCCGGGGTGGGGCGCGTGGAGTATTCGGATCGCGAATAGATATTTTTTCGCAGGTGTCGAACGAAAGGTCGCAAGTGCCGGACGAAGATCGCAGGTAGATGGAAACACTATGAATTTTTTAAATAGTAGAGATATTCCGGTTTGCACTAGGCGTCGGGAGGACTACCGGGCCTAGTATTACGAGAAGAGCGGAGTATTTATCTGTTCGATCAGCATATAGAATGCTCATCACAAAGAAGGTCTTACCGTCGATCGATGGGCGCTCAAACAGGAAGGAAGAGGGGAAGGAATGGACAACACTTTGGTGTGTTAAGGTTCCGTCGAAGATACCTGTGTTCTTGTGGAGACCGGCAAGGCATTCTTTGCCAACGGGGGATGTGCTTCATCACAGGAAAATGGCCGAACATGTGTCATGTGTTGTGTGCGGAGCTCCAGATTCATGGCGTCATTTCCCTATTGGAGCGCAATTTGACCAAATGCATTTGGGCTCCGGAACAAGACGAGATTATCGAGCATCTAATTGAAACTCATCATACTAATGCTCATGAATCCTTAACGAGAGTGGTAGTAACTCTTTGGGCTATATGGTATGTGCGCAGAAAGCAATCCATGAAGAGAGTTTCCAAAGCCCTCTTTCGACTCATGCTTTTGTCAATAAATTCATTTCTTTTTTTTTGAAAATCGTGCTTTGCACGTGTCGTTTTAAGGGAGAGGAGAAAAGGTACAAAGCCTACCAGGATAGGCCGGTTTACGATACTCGAGGCATTAGGCTGGAAACGAGAAAAAGGCGACGATAAGATCCTAGCTAAGCTCCACTCGTTGAAACTCTTCCGCAATTAGGCGCAAACGGCCTTCGGGCGGCAGCGGCTTGTTGTTGAAGACCCTAGCATTCCTTTCCAACCAAAGATGCCAAATGACTAAAAGGCAAAGCGAGTCAAAGCATTTTCGTCCCGTAGGTTGGTGCGCCGGCGAGTCCAGTAACCACCGGTCGATGAGGGACTCGTTGGTGTGAGGCGCCGGTGCTTGCCACCGGAAGCTTCTTAGTACCTTGAACCAGGTCTCCCGGCTGTAGACGTAGGACAGGAACGGATGGTCTATCGTCTCCGGTTCCCGATCACGGAGTGCACACGCGCCGTTGTCTTTGAGACCATGCCGGTGAAGGCGCTCCGAAGTCCGGACGCGGTTGTGGAGGATGAGCCATGCAAGGAACTTGCACTTGTTCGGAGCTTTGGTCCGCCATAGCTCTTGCGCCCCATGGATTGCTACTTGCCCGATGAAGAAGGCTCGGTATGCTGGGCACGAGCCGAATTCGCCGGAAGGGGACCACCGCCGGCGAATGATATCGGTTTCGCCGGTGTCGGGGCCACCTCATCCAATGCAATACGAACCTAGGCGTACTCCATGAGGGCCGGGATGGAGAGGGGGCCGGTGATGTCTCCGATCCATTAATGGTTGGTTAAGGCTTCGGCCACTGTTCTTGAGGCGGTGGTCCGTGGTCGAACCGTAGTGTAGAGGTGTGGGGCCAATCGAGCGATTGAGCTGCCGCCGATCCATGCGTCGGACCAAAACAAGGTGCGCTCACCATTACCAATCTGGAAGGTTAGAGATGCATTGAAGAAGGCTTGAAGGTCACCGTGTTACGAGTCTTGTAGGTGGGTCGCGGGAATTCTCGAGTCGTGCGCTGTTGCCATAGCCGGCGCTCGGTGCGCAAGCTTGAGGTCTCGTACGCCGTGGCCACCAAGCTCTTTGGGCCTCTGTACTCGCGTCCGGGCAACCGCACACTTTTCGGCCACAAGCACCTCCGTGCTCGTCCATAGGAACGCCTTTAGGATCTTCTCCAGGGCCTTGAAGACCCGGCCGGAAGGCGAATGCGGATAGCAATGTGCACCGGGATGGCTGAGAGAGTCGATTTGATCAACGCTAGCCGTCCGCTTTTGTTCATGAGCTTGCCCTTCCGGGTTGGCGGTTTGTCCGCGACCCGGTCGACCATTGGTTGCAGCGCCGACTTGGGGAGCTTGGTGACGGACGGGGGATGCCCGGGTAGGTGATTGGGAAGCTGGGCAATCGAGCAAGCTAGGTGTTGAGTGGCTAAAGCAATGTGTTCATCACTGCAGCGGATTGGTGTATACCGACTCTTACGGAAGTTACACCTCGGACCGGATGCACCCTGGAAGAGGTCGAATATGCGGTGCACCATGTCTAGGTCGCGCTACGTAGGCGAGATGAACATAATCGGATCATCTGCGTAGAGGGAGGCTACGAACGTGAACCCGGGATGTTCGGGTTTCGAAGAGAGACCACTCGTCCGCTTTACGAACGAGGGAGCTTAGGACCTCCATGGCAATCGTGAACGAGCATCGGTGAAAGGGGATCGCCTCGCCGCGAGCCTCCGGCATGGAAGATCCGCGCCCCGGCTTGCCCGTTCATGGAGATGTGCGTGGAGGCCGTCGACAAGATGATGGACATCCATTGGAGCCGGGCATGGGGAAAACCCATGTGTCTAAGGACCTCAATTAAGAAGGGCCAAGCTACTAAATCAAAGGCTTTAGCAATGTCGACCTTGAGAAGAAGAGTCGGACGTTTTAGGGCATGCAACCTTCTTGCCGCCGATCGCACGAATCAAAAGTTGTCGTGTAAACGTCGCCCTTTGATGAACGCGCTTTGACATGGGTGAACCAGGTCTTTGAGCCGTGGGGCTAGACGATTTGCAAGCACCTTGGTGAATAGTTTACCAATGCAATGCACCAGGGAAATTGGTCGGTAGTCCTTGATCGTGGCGGCTTCCTGTGACTTGGGTAACAAGACCATGATTACGTCGTTGATGAAGTGGAAACCCCTACTGTCTAGGTGCCGGAACGCATCAAAGGCCCTCATGAGGTCCGGTCGTATGATCTCCCATGCTGTTTGGAGAAATCGCGCGGTGAAACCATCCGGACCGGGGATTTGTCGGGTGGAGCTCCTTGATCACCGCCTGGACCTCGGCTTACGTGAAGCGCTCGTTCGAGCCAGAGAGGTTGATGGAAGGTACGCCCAATCTTTGCGGGTCTAACGAGTTTGCACGAGTGGCTGCAGTTCTCGGCAAGTCATTGAAGAATTGGAAGGCAATGCCGGCCTTCTTTTCCTCATCAAAGTGCACTAAGCCATCTTCCTGCAGCGACCTGATGTGTTTCTTGCGGCGCTCGATATTGGCTTGGATGTGGAAGAACTTTGTGGGTGCATCACCTTGTGCCAACCACATGAGTCTAGACTCTGGTGGGCAATCGACCTCCGAAGAGAAGCCAGGCCAAGGGATTTAAGTTTGAGCTGTTTGCGTAGGTTTTCCTCATGTGCTTGCGAGTGGCCCGGTATCTCTAGCAATTTCCAACTCTGTGCACCACCTCCTTAGCAAGTTCAAGCTGGAGGCGGATGTTTCCCACATGCTTGGTGCTCCAACTTTGAAGCATACGCGCCGTGTTGCGGAGTAACCGGTCGAGTCTCCGAAAGGATCTGCGCCATATAGCGGACGGCTCCAAGCCCGTTTAACAACCTCAAGGAACCCCGGGAAGCGGGTCCGGATCTCCCGAAAGTGGAATCTCTTCTTATGGTGGAGCACATTATCTGTTTGTAGCAACAGCGGGGCATGATCGGAGCAAAGCGACGAGAGGGATTGGAGGTCATTATTTGGGAACAGGAGCTCCCGATCCGCTGAAACGAAAATCCTGTCGATGCGCTCCGGAGTTGGGTGCGCGCGCTCGTTGCTCCAGGTGAACGATCCGCCATTGAGGTGGATTTCTTTGAGTAGCGCTTCGTTATGAAGCGCCCGAAGCTGGCCCATGCGACGGCGATTGAGCATCGTGTTGTTTTTATCCGCCGCACGGTAGATGAGGTTGAAGTCCCCTGCCAGGATCCATGGGCCGGCACGGGAGCGTCGGATATCATGCAACTCGGCCGGGAAGGCTTCCTTCTCTTCTTCCCGTGATGGCCCATACACAACCGTTAGCTTCATTTCTATGTCCTCTGCAATTAGCTTGAGACGGCCGATCAAAGAGTAGGTGCGCGGGTTAACATTAGTGAACGCCCAAGTGGACGCGCGCCAAGCAACTAGGATTCCTCCCCTTGTTCCTTGTGCTTGGGAGGTATGAGAAATCAAAGCCGGCGCCAACCAGCTGCGCATTTGTGTAGTCATCAATCATCGCCATTTTAGTTTCTTGTAAGCAAACAACAGAAACATGCTCGGCCGAAACCAGGTGTCCGACCGCATCCCTATGTGCAGCGTCATTGAGACCGCGCACATTCCATACAAGGAAATTTTGTGAATGCATGATGGGTCGGTGGGGGCGACGGTGCTGCTTGGATCGGAGCTGCACCTTGCATCATCATCGCCTGCCTCTAAGGGATCGGGCGTGTGTTGGATGAATAACTCCGCAATGAGTCTTGCTTGTTCTTCCGTTAGTCCTTGGCGGAACATCCGGATATACCGGTCAATGTGATCCACATTTGGCGGCCGATCCGTTGTAATGCCCAATTTCTTCATGAGGACGTGCTGTGTCTGCGAGCATGGCCGGCGTGCGGTTGCGGTTCTTCTTTGCCAGCCTGGTGCTACGTCTTGGCGGTTTGGGCAGGGCCGAGGTTGGCGAGCGACGGCGCGGCGAGCTGCAGATGGCTGCAGAAACCGGGCGAGCCACCGCGGTCACAAACGACGCGAGCGAAGGCTGGATCGGCGGCGATGGGTTCCGTGGAGGGCTGGGGCTACCCGTCCGGGGTTCCCCTTGAGCTTGATTTCGGGTGCTCGTCGGTTGAAAAAGGCCGAGCGGACGAGGCGTTGCGGGAAAGACGTCCGAACTACGTGGTGTTGGTAGCGGCATTTCATTGACCATCGGGTCAACCCCACGGCCATGGGCAAGGAATTCCCCGTGCACCTGTTTCCCGTTCCCCGAAGGAGCAAAAGTCAGCCGCGGCGTCGGGAATCCGGGGGCGTTGTCGAGAGATGATTGGGCTGCGTGTAGAACATCCGGAGAGGCCCGCCGCGGTGTCGACTAGCCGTTGGTTGCATGGCACTCGTGCGTACCGGAAGAGCCCCGCTGTTAAATTGCGCTCGGCGGTGGAGCGGCTCCGGGCTCGAGGAGGGGTGGGGCGCCAAGGAGTAAATGCCCCGGCCGGTCCCATTGTCGAGTCGGCATTGACGTTGGAGACGTTGGGAGGGCGCCGGGCCGTGTGGGGGGGCCACACATCTTCTTCCGGATCGCCGGCGGCGGGGGCGGGGTTTCTGGCGCCGCCGTTGCTGCTCGCCGCGACGAATGCGAGTGCGAGCTCTTCTTGGTGCACTGGTCCGAAGAGTTCTCTTCGCTGGATCGGGTGGAGGGAGGGGTTGGCGGGGGTGACGCCGGCGGCGAGTCCGGCGGCCGACGGAATAAGAGCCGGCGCACTCGATTTGCACCCGATATTTGAGCGTAGCACGCATGACATCGAGTCCGGAGGCTCCGGGACGGCCGATATCTTAGAAGTTGGGATCAACTCCGGCCGGGTTGTCCGAGCCGTAAGTTTGAAGACGGCGAGATCACGACGCGTCGTTGAGTCGGGGTGAATGCTCGGCGAGGGAGCGGTGGGGCGAAGCGAGGCTGCCGCCGTAGACGCGGCCGAGACGTGTGGGGGAATGCCTTCGATCTCGATTTGCACACGATGGTAAAGAGCACCATGGTCGGCATAGACGAGGCGGTTCCATGGCCGGATGGAGAGGAGAAGCTCGGTGTGTGGACGGATGCGTCGCCGCTTAGCATGGCTAGGAATGAGGCGTGATCCGGTGCGATGAGCAGGAAGTCAAAAGGCGGCGGCGCCGCGTGGATCTCCGGTTGCTCCGTAACCGGGATATCAAATCTGTTGGCCACGGCAAGTTTGGCTTGCTCCGGCGAGACCTCCGGCTGGGTACACGTAATCTGGAGTAAGACGGCGAGATACTCGTAGGTTGCTTCCCGTTGGTCCGTATCGACCGTGCGGTCTATGAAACAGATCTCGGGAGCGGCTTGGAGTCGGTGCGAGGGTGAGGGGGATGCCGGAGAGGGAGGGCGGCCGGAGCGCTCGGAGCCGGACCCCTGGTCCTTCTCCGTTCGCTTACGGCGCCTCCCCCACGGCAACCCCGGCGCCGCCGGCTGCGCGTGCGGTCTTGCCGCTCGCTGCGGCTCGGCGGCTGCCCGACTCGATGCGCCGGCATGGTGGCCGTGCCCCGAAGATTCGCCGGTTGAGTGGTGCTTGAGGTGGCGCGGATTTCGATCTTGAAACCGCAAATGTTTCCGGCTGCTCGTGTTGTGCATCCGGCGCCGCGGATCTCTACACTCGAAGGAGCGATGGCCGGGCCTCGGACAACGGAAGCGGGTCGTGGGCTCCCGGCAAGTGCTCCTCGAGTGCCGGCTGGAGAGGCGATTAAAGCAGCGGCCAATAAGGAAGTTTGGGAGTTGTCGACGCTCCGGACGTGGCGGAGGCCGATGCCTCCGGCTGCGCTCGCTGCGCACCACGCGCCGGCCATCGGCGTCCGCTGCAGCTGCCGAGACCTTGTGGATCTCGGAGCGCAGGCGGGTGGAGGGCGGCTGCGGAGGTGGCGAGGACTGCAGCTGCGGCGCTCGAGCGTGACCTCCGGCCGGCAGATCTAGTCCTGCGGCGGCCACATCTCGGTAGGAGAGCCTCTTGGCAGCGTGGATCTCGGAGTCACTGCCGGGTTCCGAAGCATGGTCCGCCCGGCGCCGAGGCTTGGAGCGGCCTTCCAAGGAGGGGGAGAAAGGCAGGGCGTGCGGGGAGAGGCTGGAGGTGGAGGGGGAGCGCTGGGGGCCGGAGGTCGCCGGGGATCGACTGGGCGCCGGCGAGGGGAGGGTTGGTTGGGTGGACATCTTCGAGTTTTTCCCTCCGCTAAGTCATAATGGAATCCAAGAAGCTCACTGCCGGCTTAACGAGGTTCGTTAACAGAACAGAAAATGACAGGAGGGAAGATCTGGTCCTAGGGATTCCGGTGACCTCTCAATAAATTCATTTCTGAATTGCAAATTGTGGAACCGGCTAAAACAGCTAAAGTCTCGGAGAAAGATAACCCACCGCGTTGGCTCGCGCCGCTGGAAGGCCTGATGAAGATCAATGTGGATGCAGTTGTTTCAAAGAACCGAAGGATGGCCTCGGTAGCTGCAGTTGCAAGAGATACATCGGGTTCTTTCCTAGGGGCTTCTGTGCTGGTACTGCAGGGCCTGACTGAGCCTAAAATTGCTGAAGCGATCGCTTGCAGGGAGGGCATGGCTCTTGTAAGTGATTTGGTTTTACAAAAAATTCAGTTGGCATCCGACACTTTAAATGTGATTAGAAGCCTACGAGAATCCTATTTGGGCAACTATGGACACATTGTCCAGGAAATCTGTGCGTGCTCACGGGAGTTCCAGGTTGTTGATTGGGTCTATGAAAGTCGAAAGTCTAACATAGATGCTCATTGTTTAGCGAGAAGTCATGTAAATGCTAGCCCGGGCAGACATGTCTGGTGCTTATCGGCACCGGCAGGCGTTTGTACCACAGTTTCTCCAACTCCTTTAATAAAGAGAGTATGGTTTGTCTCAAAAAAAAAGCTCCTTCATTTGTGTCCACTTCGATGTGCAGAAACTACTAACATCATGAATGTGTCTAAAAAAACTAACATCATGAACCATGATAAATTCTGATTAAAAAAATCAAATCAATTCTGAAACTGATTTCCTGAAAATAAAGTATTTAATAGTTTAAAAGCCCGATAAGTGTGAATCTAAATTATGTTTTCTTGAAAAAAACAATGATCTTAAAATATCGAAGTGACCATTGTCTTACATTTGAAAACAGGTTTATCTTTGTTGGCTTTATAATGGGATGATATCCGCGCGTTGTCTACTGGATCCGAGAACTATGACCCCAAAGCCAGTTGTGGACAACTTAATGTTCACTCAGGACAAAAAATCATGCAGACCATTTGCATTGTTTGCCATGATGTCGGGTGAGCCATTTTCGTTTTGAGGTCAACTGTACGAGATGCACAAAGCCACACACTACTCATCGATCCAGCCTTCGCACGCATCATCTTCATGTGGTTGCCATGCTTTTCCACGAATCAGTTGACTTTCTGTACTACTACGTGCACAAATGCAATTAACTACCATGCCCGTTTCTGAAGATCAATTGGGCACGCAATGAGAAGGTGACGAAAAGATGTCCGGCAACGCCTGGCCGATGCCAGTAGTGGAAGCAATTCTGCAGGTAAGCTAGCTCATGAATAAAAAGGTGTGTACAACACCAATAAAAAGGATAAAGACAGGAGAGGGGGACAGGTGCAACTTTGAAAGCAATCTCTGAAGATCATTACAGAAAACCAACTCCAAATCTAAGCTTATACCAGTATTGACTGAAGTGCATATCGAACTGAGGCCTTTGGTGTTGTGAAATCGATTCGATTCAGGCCTCCTTTGTAATGCAGGATTGTAAAAACGTAGGAATAGGAAAAACACATGATTGGAGTTAGCTATGAATGGCAATCCTACAGGAAATAAAAATGCAGGAAAACTTCCTATGGAGCCTTTGGATACAACACAGGCAAAACACAGGAATTAGAGGAGAAAGGGAGAGAGACTCCAAAATTTGCATGGAGGAAGCTATCCTATAGGAATTCTATAGGAATTTTGAGATCTCAATCCTGTGTTCCAAAGGGTTGCATAGGAAATTTTTCTGTAGGATTCTAATCCTATGAAATTCCACCATTTTTCCTTTGTTCCAAAGGGAGCCTCAATGTTTTCACAAGATTTTCATGGAAGAAAACCAAAGGCATACGTACTGCTACTCTTCAGTCGCCTGTCCTGATAAAAAGCGTTCAATGTCCTCTCAAAGCTAGAAGCAACAGTGTCCAGTACCACCAAAATGAATCCAGTATAACCAATTATTTGATTGATGGGTCAGGTCAGGGGGTTGGCTGCTGCGTACTGAATTTCTAGTGGTGTACCGACAAGCCTATTTATCACATACGTAGGTTACAAGAAACAAAATCACATGGGGTGAGTAATCAGTGGTCAAGAAAACTCGACCTGCCGGGAAGAAGCCACTCCGACGGCATTATATTATGAAGAAGAGCGCTTCTCACATGGCGGTAGAAAATCCCGAACCTTCCCCAACCATACATGCGACTCAATTGGCGCTTGTGAATGTGGCGCGAGTCTTTGCTTTGATTGAGAAGAACGAGGGAATTTTTTTCCGCCGTGCGCAGCTACAGTACTAGCGCAGCGCGCTACAGTATTGCAGCGCAGCAACAGTGGCCGGTGCGGGATCGGAGCCTCGAACCCCCGACCGGCTGGCAGCCACCCTGGCGCCTTGCCACCATGCCAGAAGCCTGTCTGCAGTAATCAGTGGTCAAGATGCAATTATAAGGCAAAGACAGATGGCAAACTTGCAATCTCAGGGCATGCAACTTACAGCTTAGCCGAGCTGCACCCGTGGATGTTTTTGCTAGTGAAACGCGAAAAAGGATGCAGCTTAGGTCAGAATCAGCAAGTGGTGAGGCACGAGGGGACCAGAGCTGGAATGAGGTCAACACACCGCCTAACCTCTCGGTGATGCAAGTCAAATACTGCTTAAATCATCCAGCGCTCACCATGTCCATGGGGACCAACCGTAGGACAAAAACAAGCGCCAGGTCAGTGGGCGTTGGCTTTGTATACTGCCCCTAAAGTGGCGCCAGTATACTGCACTGCAGTTGTTTATAAGGACTGTTTAGTTGGAAGAGGTAGTAGTGCTGTGTTAATATCTGACCTGTTTGGCCTGAATATGAGCCACAATGCCAGCTTCGATTTTTAACATGGCCAGTCCAGCATCTGATTCAAAGTGTCTCTGCACTGCTAAAAGACGCAAGCGTGTTTTATGTTTTTTTCTCTCTCTCTCTTCAGCTGATGGAGAAAAGATGACAGATAGATAAGCGTTGCTAGTTCTTCATCACAAAAATTCAGACTTTCAGGCACTTCACTGTTGCATCTTCTACGTGGTCCTACTAGCCAACGGAACGTTCTGCACGTCTTCACACTTCGACTTGCTGGATGTCACAAAATTTTAGGCTTATCTGGATCAAATGGTTCTTGCAGACAGTTGCGTGCTGTGTTGTGACTTGTGAGGCAGGAGTGGCCCTCAATGCATGATGCAGGGCCACACGGATAATGGACAAACGGACGTGAGAGTACATTGAAGAGTTCAGTAGGAATCCAAGGTGCGCTCACGGTATGGTGCCTACTGCATTTCATTTTACTTTGAGATTACTTCTACTTACGACAATCTTTCCTTGTTTTTCAGACAAAGCAATGATGCCTGCTTGAATTGCAGATAAAACCAGTGTTAGCTCCTGATTCCAAACGCGGACCGCAACAGAAGCTGAACCTGAAACTGCAAATGTCGCGTTGCCAGCAGCGTCCTGCAACCTTGTGAGCTGTGTTTGATACTCAAACGAATTCCTGAATTGATCACAACTTATGAGAGCATCTTTTGAACAACTGCAAGCAAGAAGCCAAGAAATGGAGGACCGCATCCCTGTACCAAGTGTCCTTGGTTTCTCATCATTTTACACGGTGCTAGAAAGAGGCGAGGGAGCTGTACCAGGGTCCAAACAAATTCATTTCCTGGCTAGTGCCCACTCTCGGCAGCCACCCACCTCAATACGCATTGCAACAAAATCCAGAACCAAATCCACAAACACTTCACATGCAGTAAAGATACCCTGATTCAGAGAACCTCAACAAAAGGGCACGAGCAGTGCCCAAAGATTGCACAGGTTAATATATGGGGAAAATGCAGAACCTGCATCAAGTCCACCGCCAAAACATAAAAGAATGCTGGTTTGGCGGCATGCAGGTTCTAGTTGGAGTTACATCAAGCATGGCATCTCGAATAGACCTCGACATGTTTCACAGGTCACAGTGAACTAAGGATGACATCAGTACCAGGAAAAAAAACTTAGCAAAATAATCTGAAGCAAAAGGAGCCAGCGAACTCATCTTTGTTCAGCCATGTCTCCTTTTCTTTTGCCCTGTTGTCTATCTATACCGATACCCCCATCTTTGTTCTACTTTTTTTTTCAAAGCTTAATTAAGCCGCGGATCCTCTTTTCCCCTGCCGCCAAGCACTAGCATGGCAGCATCATGAGGAATCAGAGCAGCAAGGCTTAAACAATTCCAGTAGTAAGCACTTAGTACTCACAAAGCAACAACATGACAATGCTTAGCTAGCTAGTCTTCCAAGGACAAAAGAGAATACACACTTGTGGACGGCCGGTGGGTTCCTCCTCACGACGCCACGGTGGATTTCCTCTTGCTGGGCGTCTTGCCGGCGGCGATGGTGGCAACGGCGCCTTTGGCATTTTTATGGAGCTTGTAGTATCGCACGAACCACTCGACGAAATGCCTTAACCCAGCCTCGAGCGACGTGGCGGGACGGTAGCCGAAGTCCCGCGCGGCGTGGCTGACGTTGGCGTGCGTGAACGGCACGTCGCCGTTGGCCGGCATGGTGACGACGCGCTTGTTGGCCTTCTTCCCCAGGAGCTTCTCGAGGATGGCGACCATGCGCGTGACGGGCACGGGCGAGGTGTTGCCGAGGTTGTAGACGCGCAGCGGCGCGGGGCCGGTCTTCTTCCCGGACCTGGCTGAGCCGGTGCTCTTCCCGGCCGTGTCGAGCGCGCCGAGGCAGCCCTTGACGACGTCATCGATGTAGGTGAAGTCGCGGCGCACGTCGGCGCCGGCGGCCGTGCGGAACAGCGTGATGGGCTCGCCGGCGACGATGGCGCGCGCGAAGGCGAAGTAGGCCATGTCGGGGCGGCCCCAGGGCCCGTACACGGTGAAGAAGCGCAGGCCCGTGATGGAGAGCCCGTAGATGTGGTTGTACGCGTGCGCGATGGCCTCGCCGGCCTTCTTGGTCGCCGCGTACAGCGAGGCCGGGCGGTCGGTGCGGTGGTCCTCGGAGAAGGGCGCGGCGGTGTTGAGCCCGTAGACGGAGGAGGAGGAGGCCCACACCACCGCGGGCTGCGGGTCGGCCCGCTTCGCGGCGGCCTCGAGCAGCGTGACGAGGCCCGCCACGTTGGACGCCACGTAGGTGTGCGGCGCGCGCATCGCGTAGCGCACCCCGGCCTGCGCGGCGAGGTGGAGCACGTGGGTGAAGGGCGCCGCGGCGAAGAGGCGCGCCAGGAGCGCCGCGTCGTTGATGTCGGCGTCGAGCACGGGCACGCCGCGCGAGGCCAGGAGGCGCTGCCGCGCGCGCTTCAGGGCCGGGTCGTAGTAGGAGTTGAAGTTGTCGAGGCCCACCACGCCGTCGCCGCGGGCCCGCAGGGCCAGCGCGCAGTGCGAGCCCACGAAGCCCGCGGCGCCCGTGACCAGCACCGAGAGGCCGCCGTCGCGGCGCGGCGTGGCGCTCCGCCGGATTTCGCGGTCCCACGCCGCGCCGCCGTACGCCGTCGGCGACGACGAGCCCAGGAGGCTGCGGTGGGAGGAGCGCCGCGACGAGGAGGAGGAGGAGGTGGGCGTGGAGAGGTGGAAGGAGTGGGAGATGAGGGAGGGGTAGTGGAGCGTGAAGAGGACGACGAGCGCCAGCGTGGCGAGCACGGTGGCGCGGAAGAGAATGTGCGACGACGCGGAGACGAGGTTCTTGGCGCCCGACGCCCGGCGGAGCAGGATGGCGGCGCTGCCGTGGCGGTCCAGCTTCACGCCCTTAGCCGCCGCGTCCACCGCGCTGGCCGGCGCCATCGTCGTCTCTGTCGTCTGCGAGCGAAGAGTGTGTTGTTGGTGGGAGTGAGACTGACAGTCACGGACTGGCACTGAGAGCGAGCAAGCGCGTGGAAGATTAGATTAGATATATATAGGGAGAGGTGGCGCGGGTTTGGTTTACTCCGCCTCCTCCAGCGTTGCCAGTTTTGGTGTTTAGCTTCCAAAACGGCTCACCTTTTTTTCCTTTGGAACTCAAAAACGGATCACCTCGGCCTGTTCGTTTCTCCCTATCTAATTTTTAAGGGTCAAATCGAAGAGAATTTTATCGTTTTGGAGTCTTAAATAAAGTCTAATCTCGAAACTAATTGCAGATCCCCTATCTAATTCACGAGACGAATCCAACGAGGATAATTATAGTGTTATTAGAAGATGTTTACTGTAAGCATCATCTGTAGCTAAACATAGATTAATTAGGATCATTAGATTCGTCTCGCAAATCACCGCGTGAGTGACTCTCTGCTGCGCGTCAGGATTCACCGCGTGCGCGCGCGCGGGAATGAGCGAGCTTTTGTCCGCTTTTGCCAGGTAGTGGCCGGCCAATCACAGCAGTCCAAGTATCCATGCCCCGCGTTCTGCTCGGCTTTAAACCAAAATTTAAGACGAAATTTACTAAACCCTGTCTCCAGGTACGGCCCCCATTGTGTGACAGAAGTCGGTGCTTGGCGGTTTCTTTGCGAGCTTTGGGCCTGTTCGTTTCCCCTATCTAATTTTTAGAGGTCAAATCAAAGGAATTTTATCATTTTGGAGTACTTAAATAAAGTCTAATCTCGAAACTAATTGCAGATCCCCTATCTAATTCACGAGACGAATCCAACGAGGATAATTATAATGTTATTAGAAGATGTTTACTGTAGCATCATCTGTAGCAAAACATAGATTAATTAGGATCATTAGATTCGTCTCGCAAATTAGAGGGGGTCGCGACATAGGTTTTATTATTAAATTAATAAAATTACTACTAAATAGTAAGATTCTCTTTGATGATGTGACGAGTATCTAAATTTTAGAGGGTGGAAACGAACGGGGCCTTTGCATACGACCCTTCTAGAGATTACTGTAGTGCTTGTGGACCATTCAAGCCTTTCTTTCCTTGTAGAAACTCAACTCTGAAATACTTGCTACGTGTATTCGCAGAAGAAAACAAATACTACTTGTCACCAGTGCAAATTATGTGGACATTTCACCATGGGGTGTTGATCGAGTACATTGCCATCACAATCGAACTACCATATGCCAATAACTGTAAACGGGATTCGAATGTGTTTGTGTGCACAACAGTACTATAAACATAAAAGTACTTTAGTTTTTTTTTCTTGTGTGATCTCTTTTTTTCATAACCACACACAATACCTAAACATAGAAGTAGTATATGTATAGGAGTAGTAGAGTACTATCTTGCAAGCATAACGTGGGGAGCATTGATGATCACGGGTCCTCTTTGTTTTCTGTTGCTCCTTGGCCCTTTTTCTCTTTACTAAACATGGGACTACGGCCGTGTACTGTTAAGTACCGTGTTGGGCGACAGTTTGTAAAGCAGTGGGAACGGAACGACCTGATGGTAGTCTGCTGTGACTTTTAAATACTCCTCCGTTCAAGAATATAAGGATTTGTTGACTTTTCGATTTCTCGTTTGATTATTCAGTCTTATTCAAAAATTTTATTAAAATTTTATTTATTTTGATACAATATACTTTATTTCTAGATATATTTTAAGTACATCTTCTTTAGTTTTGTATTTACATAAATATTTTGAATAAGACGAATGATCAAACGAGAAATCGAGAAAGTCAACAAATTTTTATATTCTTGGACGGAGGGGATTACGTAGTATCTCTCTCTCCTTGGACAAAAAAAATAGTCGAAGCAGTATTTTCTTCGTCCTAAAATATTTGACATTTCAGATTCATTCAGTCTATGTCTCTTCTCTTTGTTTTTTCGCATCTATTTTATTTTTTATTTTTTTAATCTCTGTGCTAGCTAAAATGTTAATTATATTAAGACGGAAGGAGTAGCATTTCGAAACAAGCACCTTTCATGGATGCCCGATTCTCAGCATAGAGAGAGCCATTCGAACTCGATCAAGTTTCTTCGCGTGGCGAGATTAGTAATTACTGCACGTTCGTAAGTTCACCTAAGTTACAGAGTACTGTACGCGTTACGGCTCCGTCGTTGTGACGTGGTGGTCCGGCGACAAAGGTCAGCACTTACGTAGCGGCTGGCACGCAGCACGTGCAGGGCCTTGTTGCTCCGTTTCGCACGCAGCGGTGACACGTGGGCCCACGCGGAGGAGGGAACGGCGCCCGCTTGACTTTTTGACCGTTCCAGGAGCCGTGTGGTACGGCGGCTTGACGTCGTAGGAAAAGAGCAAAGTACTCCCTCCGTCAGAAATATATGCATTTATTGATTTTTAAGATTCACGTTTGATCATTTGTTTTATTTAATTATTTATAAAATTTATATTTATTTGATTATAATTTAATTTAGTCATACATAGTATATTTTAAGTATGATTTCTTTATTTTTATATTTGAATAAATATTTTGAATAAGACGAATGATCAAATATGAAATCTGAAAGTCAACAAATTCTTACATTTCTGGACGGAGGGAGTACGGTAACTGCACTGTCCTTACTTCAGCCAACTCAAGGGTCTACTTGCGCTGGAAGCGTCTTTGAGCGCGGGCTCCTGTTAATTTTCCGGCAACTCGCGTCGGGTCATGCCTTGTTCGCATAGACGAACGAACAGCTTGCAACAGGCCAGACGCGCGCATGTTCACCACACAGCTAGCTTTTCTTTTTCTTTGAGACCCGAGTGCCGATGGATGGATGAACGGATCGACCGATGGCCGGTGCATGCACCATGCCACCATGGACGAAGATAAATGCCCTGCTCACCGCGTCACGGTGGTAGATCAGGTGCATCGACAGGTGCTAGTAATTTAAAGAGCCTCACATGCCTGGCACTGTGCCGCAGCAAGGCCAGCGCCGCGCCGCGCCGCGCCGCCGCAAACATGTTCTGTTCTGCGGCTGGACACGGCAAATGAACCCGGCAATTGAAGTCTGGATTTTGAAAAGTTGCAGCCGTGGAACTATAGAACCTGATTCACGTCGTATGGAATTCAAGGTCATTACGACGGCCGAAATGTTCTCAAAACAAAAGAGATTAATAAGACGACCGACGCCGGGGGAAGGGAAAGAGCTGATGGGCACGAATCCGCGGTAAATTTCAGCGGAGGGCAGTTATCTCTCGAGACAAAAAACGATTCAGAGTCAGAGATGACGCGCTTTATCAGGCAGAAAGTAGTAAAATCCTGCGGGATGTCTGTCTTTGTCGCGTGAGCTCGCTTCAATTAGTATTAATTCTATAACTGCAGGTACTGATAGTGTAGTATGATACTCTAGTTAAGGCTCGGGTGTGTTCGTTTTCAGGTATATAATTTTTAGAGGGTCAAATCAAAGAGAATTTTATCATTTTGGAGTACTTAAATAAAGTCTAATCTCGAAACTAATTGCAGACCCCTATCTAATTCACGAGACAAATCCAACGAGAGTAATTATGATGTTATTAGAAGATGTTTCTTGTAGCATCATCTGTAGCCAAACATAGATTAATTAGGATCATTAGATTCTTCTCGCAAATTAGAGGGGGTCGTGACATAGGTTTTGTCATTAAATTAATAAAAGATCTACTTAAATAGTAAGATTCTCTTTGATGTGATGGGTATAATTTTTAGAGGGCGAGGAAACGAACAGGGCCTCAGTTGAAGCGGAGAGATTGCCTCGGTATGCGTAACCAGGTGACAACATAGGATGCCGATTTGATACCTTATTCCTCGTTTCCTCAACTCCGGAGCTCAGTTTAATGTCGGGCGTGTCATATAAAACTCTGAATTTTACTGTATCTCGGACGGGTCTGAATCCGCGCCATTGGCTCGGGATCGCCGGTTCGAAAGCTCCGCTATACTGCATAATGAACAATCGGCATCAAGAACTTCAGAAACAACTGTAGTGGCAATCTGAGCAGGAGACCCTACCATTTAGCAGTGCTACATGGTAATAAGGCACGCATCGTGTCGGTGGCAAGTTTGAGATAACCGATTTAACCATGAGAACCGCTCGGGACCGGTCCACCGGTTAACCGGATAACCGGAAAAACCGGCCGGTTAGCCGGACGAAATTTGATTTGTGGCGCGCCGATCGCAGCCCGGTTAACCGGCCGGTTTCTCCGGTTAACCGGCCGGTTTTCCGGTTAGCCGGCCGGTTTTCGAGCACGAGTGCAAATTGCAATAGAATCAAGAAAAATTCAGAAAAATAGAGAAAAAATGCATTAACTGTCCTCAAATATTAACGATAATTTTAGACATAAATTCATATTATATCCACTTCATAGGACACAACACAACCATATTGCCCAATGAAAAGTCAAATATAGTTGTCTAACTCATATTGTTCACAAATTCATACAACAATAAGATTAATTGTACATAATACATAGAAAATATGACTTTCACTCATGTCTCGGCTATAGTTGTTCAAAACATAGTCTTCAACAAATAATTATACATCAAGAAAATTTGGGAGAGGGAGGGTTAGTCGGCCGGTTATAGCGGTTAACCAGCGCTTTGACCGGTTAACCAACCGGTTATAAGGTTCTATAGCCTTTTTACCTTTATTTGAATTCCGTAAATTTTTTCTATGTCAAACAACTTCAATTTCAAATTATTCTTTTACTATAAATCTTTATTTCTTCTCTAGTTTTTTAACGAATTTTTTATACAAAATTTTTCAAATTTTGAAAATTTTTGAATTTGAACCGGGGTTAACCGGCCAACCGGTGCAACCGCCCGGACCGGTTTACCGGTTAACCGGGTTAACCGGCCGGTTAACCCGGTTCTTTGAACCCTGGTCGGTGGCCTCTCGTTCTCGCTACCTTGTGGGCAATTCTATAGCTCCTACAGTAGCATGGAACTCAACGTTCAGCTCGAGGCTTTACCTGACAAAACTCATGTGCAGGTAATTGTGAACCCCGATCATGTGCTTCGATACGCGGATACAGTTCAAAGTGGTCATTACTCTAGTCATTTGTACATGATTTGAAACAAATTAAAAATTCTCGAATTCATCTCTATTAACGGCGGCAGTACTACATTTGGTCACCACCCGAAGGGTATCGGGTGTGTTCGTTTCCTGAGGTCTAAACTTTATAGTTGTCACATCAAAAAGAATCTTACTATTTAGAAGTACTAAATAAAGTTTAATTATAAAATAAATTATAGGCCCCTAGACTAATTTACTGAGACGAATCTAATGAGGTTAATTAAGTCATGATTAGAAGACGATTCTTGTAGCATCACTTTAGTAAAACATAAATTAATTAAGCTCATTAGATTCATCTCGAAAATTAGCATCAATCTGTCAATAGGTTTTGTCATTAAATTGATCAAAATATTATTAAATAATAAGATTCTCTTTAATGTGACAGATCTTAAATTTTAGAGCGCAGGAACATTCCAGCTCGACTCCAAAAATGGTACACGCACGCAGTGATGACTGATGAAGTGGTCACCGGCCGGCAATGGACCCAGACTCTCACACATGGTTCGGGTCCACACTGTAGGTTCTTCCGAGATGCTCTCTCTCACGCACACATCGCCAATTCGCCATGGCTTTATCCGGAAGCTTCATCACCGCTCAAGCTCATGGGAACATGAGAATGCGAGTGTACGTACGTGGAAAAATTGCATGAGATTCCATTCGCTCATGATCACATCGTCCCGTTTCTCCCTCGAGCACATGCGCGTCCCAATCCATATCCGGACGTGCCCAGTCGAAAATCTAACGCGGCGGCATCCTGGTCCTAGTGTTTCTGATCGGCTTGGACAGGGTGGCGTCTTTTGGTGGGGAGGAGGAGAAAGATCTATCGAGGCATATTTTCATGTGCCGGCAGCGGCAGGGATCGACAAAGATGACCGAAGTAAAAACGAAAGATTAAAAGCACCAATACAGCAGGTGTTACTGTACACTTAAAGAAGAATTTTCGAGTAATGGCAGACGTAGCAACGAAATGGAAGCAGGATATGAATTGGAGCAGTGAAAACATCGCGGATTCAGCCACCGACATGGGCTGAATCGACAGCGGATCAGGTAGTTTGATGAATCATCAGTAGACAAGTCATTTTCTTGCTTCTTGGAGTTGGAGAGGCTGCACCCACTGCCCTGGTAGCTGAAGCATCACAATAGACATATCTCACGTTAACGACGTGGTTACGCGAGTTCCTTTCAGGTCATGGTCACTTGAATATACTTGATCAGGTTGGTCCCTAACCATGGGCATGACAATGAGATGATCAGCAAGTCCTCATGTGTGTCGCCTTGTGGGCAATGGGAATGGATCGGGAGAACCAGTGAAGCCAGAGGCCCATTTAGTTCACAGCCCAATCACCCAAACGACACGCTCGAGTGCATTACGCGTTTTGTTTTTTGAACGAACCGGGAACCGGAAGCTCATTGCGTTGTTATCTTCATGTTTGTGCCCACGAGAACTGCACATGTGGAAGAATGTTGAACCATGACTGAATTTTTGGTGTAACTGGTTAGTACATAGTAACTTAACGGTATGTATTTTACACTTTTTCTAAATTGGCTAAAATTATTTTAAGAAAAAATCATTTTATACTCATAGTGTTTGTCAAGATTTAGAATGCCCATTACACAAGAAAAAAGGATTTAGAATGCCCAACCTATTAAATCGTCCGTTTCATCATGTTTTTCTCAATCTGGATACTAATCACCTAGGATGTGTGAAATCTGGTTTTACTGATATGAACAGGAGATCGGTATCCTGGTTTTGCATATAGGCATGTGTTGCCACTTGCCAGCCAGTTATTCCGATCCATCCTTTGGGTGAAATTACGTTTTTTGTTTTTGTGAAAGAACCGACTGTGCATTGGGTTGTGTGTTCTTCTTTTTCTCTATGCAGACTCGATTAAAAAAAAGTTACTTTTGCTTCAAAATAACACAACTGCAACCTTGTTACGCTATATTTCACTTAAAAAACAAAGAGATACTGGAGATTGTTCATTGCCTAATGCCAAAATAATACATGGTCCACAAATAAGGGAATGCAGTCCAAGCTGAATCACAAAACCCACTCTTCTCCAAATTTACAATCTCAAAAGGTATCCGCTATCATTTTTTTTTCCACCGACAAGGCAACAAATCATCTCTATTTGCACCACCCGAAGCACGAGAATTTCTGCAAGTGAACAAAAGACGCAGGAGTTCAAATGAGATTACCGAAGGAGCAGGCAAGAACGTAATGCAACGAACGAGTTCAGTCCCGGGCTGTCCACTCACCGATGAGGAGACGTAGCCGTCGTCGCCGTGGTGCTTGGCGCCGTTGCCACGCGCCGCGTCGTTGCCGTACGCCGCCGGCTTCCCCGCCTGCGTCTGCTTCTCCTCGCGCACCTTGTTGAAGATGTGCGTGTACCCGTCCGCCGACGCCGGGTTCGAGTCCCAGTCGCCGAACTTGGGCACCGCCGAGCCCCTCGTCGGCTGCAGCAATCGCAATTCACAACACGCAAATTAATTAAGGTGATCACCTTCCAAAGCAAGCGCAGCGCAATGGCATGCCACGGCGTGCAGAATCAGCAGAGAGCAGAAAGCCTTACCGTCTCGTTGCCACGGGAGGCGCCGCTCTTGCCGCGGGACCGGTCGACGGAGTTGGCGACGAGGCCGTACCCGGCGCCGGTCTCGGTGGAGTAATCGCCGGCGGGCTTGTTGCTGGAGTGGCTGTACGGGTGCATCGGCGACTGCTCGACGCTGTACCCTCCGCCGCTGCCGCTGGTGCGTCCTCTCCTCGGCGGCTCGCCGCCGGCGTGGCGGTGGTACGGCGAGCCGGCGTAGGGGTTGGGCGACTGCGGCGGCGGCGTGGACCTCCCGGCGTCGGAGCGGTTGGGCGACGGCGCGACGACCGAGAAGGCCTCCGGGTTCTCGGCGGGGTCGTTGGGGTTGATCATCTTGCCGCCCTTGCCCTTGCGCGCGTTCTCGAAGTAGAGCGTGTACGGCACATTGCCCTCCCTGTCCCAGTTGCCGAACTTGGGGACGTGCGACTTGTTCTGCTGCTGCATTGCAATTGCAAACCCAGAGAAGAAGATTCAGTCATTTCCGGCCATGCATTTTTCCTCCACGAAATTTGTTACAAGCCTTCAAGGATTTGTATTTTTTGTAACGGAATCACTGCTTTCGCATGCTTTGAACAGGTAAATTTTCTTTTCAAAGATCGGAAGATAGTGCTAATAGTCAATGATGTTCTTCTCGTTCTTCTTGAACAGTCAGCAGTCAGACATGTAAGACTACTTGCAATAATGTTAAACGTGTCCAGTTGACTTGATGCTAAGTCATCGCACTAGTGGCAGTAGATGGGCAAGATCAACGGAAACCAATCAAGCGGGAGGAAATCATACGCCATGGATTCCGGCCGTTTAATTACATAGCTGTTGCTGGTACTAAACTACTATAAACAATGAAACAAACGGATTATCTTATCTAATGACGGAGCTAATCGCGTGCCATGACTTGGTCACTCGCAGAACAAATTAAGGCCAAACAGGGCACGCCAGTGATGTGGTTGGTATTTCAGGTTTGAAAAATCTCTGGCCGACCGACAGCGAAGGTGCCTGGCTGGCACCGCCGCACCTTTACGTTTGCTTCAACTTCCAGAGCGGAAAAAGAAATTTCGAGTCAAGAAGTAGCAGCCGCATGATACGTGTCCAAATCGTTTTAAATTCAAAAACGTCATTTATAAGAGCTACCCTAAATCGACAAAATCTTCAGGTAAGGGTACCAATTAAAGAACCAGGACGTCGTGTTCCAGTGAGTTAGCCTGACAGCATATACAAGCGTGGGCATAACTTTTGAGATAAAGGCTATCAAGCTAATTGAGTGGGATCGAAAGACACATCTCAACGGTTTAAGAGACTTATCGCAATCTAGTGAGCCACACGCCAAGAGAAGAGATGATTCACCCGTTCACACAAGAACTGGATCGATTCTCACGTGTTTGATGTATCCACTGCAATTCAGTAGTTACTGCAGAGAAGCCTGGTTGAACACAAATATTTAATTTGATCTACTACAGTAGTGATATCACAAATATCACGGAAAGAGTTTCTTGTTCCTTTAGAAATTCGGGTGCAGGTATCACAGCCCGTAGGAATCAGAAGGGAAGTGATTTCCTTCCAAGTTAACCAAAATTAATTGTTGCAGCTAAAACGACGCTCTTGCCAAACGCAGGATCAAAACTAGCTCACGCTTCAAAACCTAATCGAAACCGCAGCACAAAACAGACCCAAAAAATAACATGACCAAACAACGGAGGTTCTTGGCAAGCGGCAAGGAAGAACAGAGGAGGAACTTACAGCCATGGCGTGTTGTCAGCGCAGGGCAGTGAGACAGACGGGGATCAGGATCAGGTCCTCGGCCTTACTGAACTCGTGAGGATTAGCCTCGAATGGCAGTATCTGGCAGGTGCAGGGGAGAAGGAAGGGGATGGAATGGATTTATGCGCTGTTTGTTCCTTCCTCCTGAGCTGCTCTGCCTTGGCTTCCTTGTTAATCCCCTCAGGCCGGCAGGACTATAACTCCGAGAAAGTGATTTGCAGAGGCCGGTTGCTGTCTTATATATACACAAACACAACGGGGGCGCACATTCGCAGCGGAGGCCCCGCTTTGTTACTTGTTTCTCTTCGCGTTGTTTCTGAGCAGGTCAGCAGACGCGGGGGCCCTCACCGGGGACGGAAACGAAAATCACGGGGGCTAAACGAGAAAAGAAAAATACTTTAAACGGGGACTTGGGACGGTTGACGAGCTCAACACACAGCCCCACTCCAAACGCTTCTTGTTTAACGAAACGTTGCCCATATTTGACCCGGCTGGCGTCGCGACTCGCAGCGCAGGGACAGCAACTACCCGGTCGATGCGGTCCAAAGCTAGTAGCTAGCTGGACGCTTCCAACTACTTGCAAGCTCCTGCCGTCGCGGCAGCTTCTTGTCCGGATCACGTTCCGGACCGCTCATCCGAGGGTGCGCGTGGGAGACGAGTGCCGCGACGCGCGAAATGGCAAGACCGGCTTGTTTCTGGAAGGCAAGGCGCACGAGACCCTGGGCGCGCGAGCGTGTATTTGGTTGTCCCGTGCGAAGCGGTCTGGCACGCGATCCAGACGCGGCAGGCACACACGGGGAACGACGACCCGTTCGATCTCCTTACCGGTCCGGGCAGAACGTGAGGTTCCCCGGGCGGTTGCCGTCGCGGTCACCGGTCGCCTCCCGGGTCCCGACGAGACCGGTGGCGCGGTGACCGCCGTGTTGCTGTTGCCCATATTTCCGGGCTTTGCCGCCGTCACCGTCACCGTCACCGTCCTGGCTGATGGGGGCTGGCGCGGCACGCATGGATGGACGCTTCGAGGAACGTTGACCGAACGCGTCAGCGCGGGCCTGTCTCTGGCCGGGTGACGAGCCGGAGAGCGCGACCGCGAGGACGTCCGCAGTAAGCAGTTCAGTGCGTCGCTGCCTGCGTCTTGCGACCGAGACAACACCAGGTAACGAGATAAATCTTTGCTGTTCTTGTGTATTGCTAATCAAGGAAGCTCTAGGCACTGACGAGGTACAAAACATTCTCACTTTCTCTTGGCTGGTTCCCGTGGCGGATCGCAGCCTTGATGGATTGAAATAAGAGTATAGAGCCACAGACACAGCAAAAAATAGATTTCTCGTCATATCATGGCGCTGCTCATGCTCAGGCAGGCACCGGTACCAAATCTGAGCCGTGGTGAGAACTCCTCCTCTCCCTTTTACTTTGCTTGTTGAGACGACTACAGTATGAGAACTGACAGGTCTTGTTCCTTATGTGCTTCTTTTTGGAAAAAAGAAGAAGAAAATCATGGTTTGTTCGGGTGCTGAAGACTATTGTCCCTCCTTTTGCTATTCGTAACTCTGTATCATTCATAACATTGCACTTTTACGATCATGG
>JAUNZO010003855.1:0-12938 GCA_031894775.1 Chloris gayana | reverse complement strand
TTATTCCCCCTTTTTTTTCCCATTTTGCAAGCGTCTTTTACAGCGGTAAATGCAAGGCGTTGATTTCGCTCGATTTTACTCTGGATCCTTGTCGTGGGCTCGTGGCCCGTACTAGTACAGAGAGAGGACAGGCACCGTGTAGTACAAAGCTCGGGCTCACCGATGCTGTTGCTACGAAGCATAGCATTTGAGGCCCTGTTCGTTTACTCGCCTCTAAAAATTATACCCATCACATTAAAAAGAATCTTACTATTTAAAAGTATTTTTATTAATTTAATGACAAAACCTATGTCACGACCACCTCTAATTTGCGAGACGAATCTAATGATCCTAATTAATCTATGTTTTGCTACAGGTGATGCTACAGATAAACATCTTCTAATAACATCATAATTACCCTCGTTGGATTCAGTCTCGTGAATTAGATAGAGGTCTGCAATTAGTTTCGAGATTAGACTTTATTTAAGTACTCCGAAAATGATAAAATTCTCTTTGATTTGACCCTCTAAAAATTATATACCTGGAAACGAACACACCTCAATTGCGTTTTCCCACTCGCACAGCACATGACGTGCTTGGTGCGCCTGTACTTGCCGGGGGTGGGGGATCTTGAATTCCGGCGGACTGGGGGCGTCAGTGTCATCCATCCCCCTGAATTGCACTGTGGACCACGCTTGCTTCAGGAACACGATCTATCAGTTTCAGAAACAGAAGCGCCCGAGAGGAATTATTGGCGTGTTGGGGCCAAATTAATCATCCTGCAATTAGTAGGATCCTGACCGGAACGCGAGTTCGTTCTTTGTCTCGAGCAGCGCTCAGAAACATGTCCAACGTCGTGAGCAGAAGGCCACACGTTCTTGCACGGGTCGCGGCAGTAGGTGTGTCGGTCAGGATCATCAGCATTTGCCCTCGCAGTCCTGGGACGTGCCGGAAGGGCTCTCCCCGTCCATAATTGAAGCAAGTCCTTGGAATTGTGTTGGGACGGACGGACGCGGCTGCCTCTGCTTTAAGGCAAGGATGATCTTGCCTCCACGAGCGTGCGCGCATGTACAAGCTGTACAGGTTGCTTTCATCAGCGCATCTGATGACACGAAGAAGACGCGAGCAACGCGATGATGCGCTCAGTAAAAATTCCTTGGCGTGGCGTGGGCTCAGCATGCTCAGATCAGATGACTGACAGGCAGCCGGAGCGAGGAAGGAGGAAGAAGTAGATTAGGCTCCGACAAAGGCAGGCAGGGATGGGACTGGGACTGTGCCGAAGCAACGGGGCTATGATTTCGATTGATGGGGGCGCATGCAGTGCAGGCGTGCACATGGAATCCGATGCCGCGTGCTCTCGGCTTCTTCGCAAAAAATTGATGTCGTTTGGCCTCGCAACGATGCGGAGTGGGAAGGCAGGGGAGCAGCGCAGAACGGCGGAGAGGTCCGTTGCATTGCAGTTGCAGCTGATGTACCAGTGCGGCTCAACCACCAGCCTGCCTGCGTCCTTCTCTCGTGCAGGTGTCGCGAAGCGAGACGAAGAGGAACTCGGATGGGCCGTCCCGGTCTCGTCGCGTCGGTGGCCCGTCCCTCGCCGAACCACCGAGGCATACTACTACCGTCTTTTCTTCTCGATCCAGATCCGAAAGGCACGTAGTACTACGGCGCATCGTGCAGTGTCTTGCTCCTCGGCTCGACGAGGATAAACCAACGCAACATCCATTGCCCACGGGGAGAAAAGGCTACTGGCACGAGCAAGTTGGTTCGTGGCACACCAAATTACGGTGGCCCAGGGCAGGAGGGAACGTGGCCCTGCGCAGAATTCCAAGAAGAAAAAGAGTTTGGCCACCTTAATTTACTGCGAGATTCAAGCCTTTTGTACCAGGACCGTAGTAGGGTGGTGGTAGAGAAGTCGTAGACTTGACAGTGACAGGTTCGGTCCTGCAAAAAGTGTTTGGAGCACACTTTTGACCAACATGGCGTGCTGCTGTGTGGGTTAATTTTTAGGCCATCCTAAGATTAACGCCTGAATATTCCTGAATCATGCAAATTGTTTCGTGTGAGGTCACAACAGCTCCTTCGAATGGAATTCATGCTACTGTAATTTAGGCCATGTCAAAGAAACATTTCACAGGTAGTACTACTGGACTGAGGATCATTATTTGGATGCTGCTTCCAAAGTTTTTACAGTCCCGCATGGACATGTAAACGCCGTCCGAATTTCCCGTCCAACTCCAAACTCGAGGGCGGGTGCCCGGCTAGGCGGGGGATTCTTGGCTACGGAGTAGTAGTCGAGTAGATTATAATACTTTTTTTTCGGATAGGTATTCCTCGGAGTTAGTGGCACGGATTCTGAAAGCACCAATAACCACACTGCTTTCAGAACCCCGAAATTCTTCGGTTTCTCGGAATGGCATAGAATAGGAGCCCCGAAACCGTCGAGCTCGGCAGGCAGCGGATCTCTCCCACGTTCTTCTCCCCGGGAGGCAGGCGGCAGCATCCCCTCCCCACGCGCGCGCGTGGCACGCGGCTCACCCCCGCACGCCAGGAATCGAATCTCGCGTGCCACTCCACTCCTGCCCGCCGGCACACAGCCAACGCCGAGACAAAAACTTGTTCTCCGCACGCGCCGCGCAACCTTCCAAACCCGTGCGCACCGCTTCCGCCTCCGCGCGCGCGGATCGGCTCGTCTCGTCTCGCTTTTTCCCCCTGATTTTCTCCACGCTTTCGTCACGCCTGTCACGTCGCTCCCGCTGTCGCCGTCCGCCCGGTCCGCCCGGCCAGCGTGCGTCCGCCATGACAAAACCGTGAGCAGATAAGCTCGAGCGCCGCTTGATTAAGTACACAGAGCGTCAGCAGAATCTGGCCACGCCGCACCTGGACGATCGAATTCTTGACCGGTTTATTAAACCGGCGACTGTCCAAATCGTCGCCCTAAAATACTCGAGCCGCGGCCGCGACGCTCAGGTCGCGGTAGCTTAACTACCGGATCCGCGCCGATCCGCACCGCGCGAAACACAGGATGAGCTAAACTACAGGTGGTGGTTGCTCCCGCGTTTTGCACAGCGGCACCGCACGAAACGATGGAGGATGATGAGCCGGCACTGGCGGGTTGATTGCCAGCGTGTTCGTTCTTGCTCGTCCTAGCTGTTGTTGGCGAGGCACGCAACGCGCTAATTAACGCTGCGATCGAAACATTCCCTGTCACCCACCTCGTACCATCTAAACCGAGGAGGCGGCGACGCTACTGATGCGGCGATCACACCCAGGAGGAGAGCCGCCGGGTCGGGTACAGCATCGGTTGGGACCGAGATAGATGGACGGGAACGCGCCGCCGGTGGAGCTGTGTACGTGGCCGTGCGTGCCGGTGCACGCCACCTATCGTGCGCGTCGGCGTCGACAAGAGCGGGCGACCAACCAAACCTTTTTTCCACCTGCATGTGCCTGGCCCATTACGAGGAACACAGATCGAGCGGGCGGGTTAGCTACCGCCAGGCGATTCCGTTTAACGTCGGGTCGGCGTCACCGGACCCGGACCGGACCGCCGAAAAGGAAAAGGAGCAAAGCGCGGTGGCTACCTTAATAAACGCCTTTCCTGCTCTAATTTAGTGATTCGTATGACATCGCAGATTAGGCAAAGGTTTTGTGCAATCAGGCTAGCTGCTACGCGCACGGCTGCTTCTCTGCATACTATAGGAAATTGGAAAATCGCAACAAGTGGGCACGGTCGGGGCGACGCAGAAAACTGCATCCCCAAGTTGACAAGCATATCTATCAGCCAGCCGGTGCCATCATCTTATCTCACTGGCTTGTTAACTCTCGTGACATCACGAACCCAATCAGGCCTCGAAACGTTCAACGGTCTGACGAAAGTAGAAAATGAAATGAACGACTTGCCGAAATGTTGACCGGCGCTACCCTCCAATCCCCGCGCAGATTTGTCGCCGAAAAACAAGTCCCCGTCGACGTCGAGACTGAGAGGAGTGGTAGTAAATGAGTTCATGCCGTGGAAATGCCGAGAGGATGGATCGATCGTGTGGAGCAGCAGCAGCAGTTAATATCCCAAGCCCGCACGATTCCTTGAGATCCTCAAACAGTGCGTGGGTGCTAGCTGGACTGATGAAGGCGCAGAGTAATTACCACTAATTAATCGAGGTTTATTGCTGTCGCAGTACTATTCCCGGGTCAAATCCCCCGAGGTTACAGTCTGTATCATCCTGGTTTGTTTAGCCAGCCCACTGGGGTAGCTGGCTTTGATTGACCAATTGCTTTAATTGGTTCATCATGCGAGAACCGTGGATTCGCTTGATCCAGTATTGTTCCCTGGTTCTGAATTTGGTGGGAACGGGGCAGGAAGAGAGAATGCGCAGAAATGGCGACCGAGCAAGCAAGCACGCACGCAAGTGGCAAAAGGTGATGACACGCACACCAATTAAAGTCCAACACGTTCTAATCTTTTTCACAGATGAACTTAGCACAAGAACAGATGATGGGGGAATGGGGAAGGGGAGATCTATCTATGTCTGGATCCTATCTCAGTTCATTTGCGGGCGCGGCAGATTGATCGATCGATCGATCGAGATCCCAGGCGGGCCTTGTCCCGCGCGCATTTCGCCCATTTTTCGCCGGACGAGGTGTCGGCGCCGGAGTGGAGCTGAGCTGAGGGTGGGGAGGTACAGGTAGGTCAGAAGATGTCGAGGACGTCGACGATGGCGGCGTTGCAGAGCGGGCAGCGGCCGCGGCCGGCGAGCAGCTCGCGGGCGCAGAGGCGGCAGAAGGTGTGGCCGCAGGGGATGAAGGCGGCGCCCTTGCCCCGCGCCATGCACACGCAGCAGCTCCCGGGGACCACCCCTTCCGCGCGGCCTCCGGCCCCGCCTCCTCCTCCTCCTCCTCAACCTCCAGCAGCAGCGCCTCCGCCGCCGGCGACAAATCCTCTTCGAGCGCCGCCGCGGCGGAGCCGGCAACGGCGCTCCACTGCCTGTCAGTCTGCTCCAGCAGCGCCATCAGGGAGACCCGCTCGCCCTCCTCCTCCGTTGCCGCCGGCGGCGGCGGATGCGGGGCGGGCGGCTCGGCGGGGGTCGTCGGGGTCGGGGGAGAGGTCGGGGCGGGCAGGGACACCGCGCGGCGCACGAGCGGGTCACCGGAGCCAGAGGGTGGAGGCTGGTCGTCGCGGATGATGTCGAGGAGGGTGCGCGCCACGGCCGCCGCCGCCGCGGCGGAGGTCGATGAGGAGGAGGGCGCGGGCAGCGAGGTCTGCCTCTCGGCGGCCATGGCGGACGCGAGCGTGACCGCGGCGGCCCTGCGCCCGGCGGCCAGCTCGTCCTCGTCGCGGAGCTTGAGCAGGTCGCGGAGGTTGCACGAGCCCGCGGAAGCGGGGCCCACGGCCACCGGCGGCGGCGGCCCCACCGCGGCGAGCTGGTCGGCGAGCGTCACGCTGCGCCGCAGCACCCGCCCCTCCATGGAGACTCTCCTCGCCCCCCACGCTACCAAAACGGGGGCCGCCTCGCCTCGCGCACTGGACAAGGGTGCGATGCGAACTGAAGCGGTGCCTGGCTTGTTGTAAAATTTTCTACCAGTGCTACGAACGACGCGGCAGCGGCACGTTTGGCTTAATAAGTGAGGGAGGCAGGCGTCTCGGGATGGGCGCGCGCGGGTTTGGATCTCGCGTGCCAGGATTTCATTTCGTTTCATTTGGAAATGCCTTTTTCTTTGCCGGGTTTCCTTTCCTTTGCTGCGTGTCAGCGTCAGCGCCCGCTCGGTTTCCATTCCATTCGTTCCGCGCGATGAGAGGTTGCCGTTCGGGTTGGCGGCTTGGATGGGATGGAAGCTACGAGTACCAGCAGCAGCAGTAGCGCTTTGCCCGCGCAGTGAAGCAGTAAAAGCGGGGAGGATCAGCGAGGAGGCGCGGGATCTGCCGCGGTAAATTGGATGCCGTTTGTCGGGGAGCCTGCTCACTGCGTGCCGTGCCGTGCGCCGGGGCACGCTCTTCGCTTCGCGCACGGCTGCCCAGTTTGTTGGGCTGGCAACTCCGGTGCGTCGTGCGTCTCGAGTGACTGACCACTCACCGGGTCCGGGAGGGGCTGGCTGCTCACCTGTTCTGTCGTTATCGGAAATCACAAGGCAACACCAAGGGGAGAGTGGAAGCTAGCGACATTATCCATTGCATCCGCTGCGTTCTTGTTTAGCCGTTGGAACCAAGAGGAAACCTGTTCGCAGTTTGGACGGTCTGCAAGCGCAGAAACATGGAAGTATTCGACGATGCCCACATGTCCCTACGTGCCACTGTGGTCTGTTCCTGCCAAAACTTTGACCTGTACCCAACCGTTGAGAGACTGGTGCTCCTATGTGATTGATGTAATTTACATAGTACTAGCAGAATTCCTTATCTGCACCCGTGCCGGAAGATTGGTGCGGCCGAGCGACGCGGCGGTGAGACGCAGTCGGTGGCGGAGCACGGAGAGGGGCGAGCGGTGCGACGCGGCGGCCTTTGCAAGTCACGCCGGCGGTGCAAGCGGCCGGAGGAGGGAGAGGCGAGGAGAAAGACGGTCGACCGCAAGTTAGAAACGCCCGTAAGTCTGTTGTTCGATCATGTGTTTCCGAGCAAACACCAGTAACACTCAAACTCTGTTTCATTGTTCAATGAAGCAAGAGGTGAAATCGAGAGACATTCGGGTGACGAGCAAGAACGCCTACACCGTCGCGGATCCAAGAATCGAAAGAAATGTCCGGAGAAACTTACCGGAAGACGAGCAAGGGAGGTCGGAATCGGGCGGGCCGAGACGCGACGGAGGAGGTGGGTTCGGGTTTGGGGAGGGAGGGAGCGCGAGTTCCGCCAATTCTTGGGGTTCGGGACGAGAAATTAACGAATCCTCCGCGGCTGGTATCCGCCGGATAGTACGAGAAAAACCGTAGCAATAAAAAAATTCTTTAGCGGGGCCCACATACTAATAAAGAAAGGAAAACCGGAAAGATCTCGTCTCTTCTTCGTTCTTCCTCTTCATGTTTACTCAACCCTCTATCCTTTTTTCTCCCTCCTCTCGCCTCGATCGATTTGAGGTGCTCCCCGCCGGAAGGAGTAGATGGCCGCAGCTCAACAAGATGAATTTAGGCGAGGTACAACGCCGGCTCCTTGCGTCAACGAGCCGCTGGCGATGGATGCGACCTCACGCTAGCTTGGCGAGGGGGCGTCGGACCGCTCCTAATCGGCCTTGACTAGGTTCATGGCGGTTGGATATGCCTCTTGTAATCGGTTCCATGGAGGTTAGTTAGCTGCTCGTTGGCCTCTTGCTCATGTGTTTTGCAAAAAAAAAAAAAAAAAAAAAAAAAAGTAGCCTCTTGTTACTTTCCGCATTCCTCGGTGGCGCTTGGCATAGGGTCCGTTTGGATTCATGGGGCTAAAGGAAACCGACTAAAATTTAGTCAATTTAGTGACTAAACAACCAAACAAACCGACTAAAACCGACTAAAATTTCTTTAGTCCTATTAGCCGACCAAGGGGAGCTAAAAGGAGCTAAAATGAAAACTTTCCCTCGCTGCCCCTCCCCTTCCTAAAATCATATGTAATGACTTGGGGGTATTTTGGTCTTTTTTAACTTGTTTATTTAAGTTTAGTCATTTTTAGTCATGTGAACCAAATAGGGGTGACTAAATTTTAGTCACCCCTTTTAGTCACTTTGCTTTTAGCCATGAGGATCCAAACGCCACCATAGTAGTTGCGATAGGTCAAACAAGATACATTAAGTGCACTTCGTCACGACTGCAAAGGCATAGCTACGTGGCTGAAAAAAAGCATAGCAACGTGGCAGTTTTTTCTCGAATCTTGAAAACATTTCGGCCATCCGGATATGCGGTGGACTCTCGCCGCGGCGGATAAAATCCGCTCTCGGTTGGGGATAATGCTCGGTCGTCGGTGTGTGAGTACACCTCCAAATGGGGGCCTGTCAAGGCTCCCTTGGGATAGGCTCGGGAAGAACGGATTTGCTCGCGCGTTAGCGTGGATGATTCAAGTGAGTAAGAACACCGAGAGTTATCCAGGTTCGGGCCGCAAGATGCGTAACACCCTACGTCCCGCTCGTGTGTGTATTCGGAAAGGAAGAAGAAGAACCCGGCTTCCTCCGTAAGAGAGTCGCCGGCCTCCTTCCTTATCCCGGGCCTCCTCTTTTATATGCTAAGAGGGAATCCCCACATTGGGCGGTACAAGGAAAATAAATGCGGGCGGTTGGAGGTTGGGAGTTGCCTTGGGCCTCCCCCTTTCCCTTCTCCCGTAAGCCACCGGGGTGAGAGAGAGAAGATTCCCTTACATGCATGCAAGGATTTTGTCTTCTAGCTTTTGGCTTTGGCATCTCGCGGATCTTCTGCGGCTTGCGCTTAGGTAGTAGGCGGTGTGGGGGCCCCCGATCCCAGTACACCGACAGAGCCCCCGAGCTCATTGCCGGACGCCGAGGTGGTTGGCGATGAGGTCAACTTGTCCCCGCCGTAGTCGTCATGTCTTCTTTGCTCGATCATCTATGTGGGAAATACTTAGGCACAATCACAAGAGTTTCGAAGCCGGGGTGTCCCCGAACCACACCGGTGCCACGTGCGCCTTGACTTGACCGAACCGGTGAGTCGGTCCGTCGGGTTAGACCGGGTACCATAATCTCATTGCGCAGGGCGCAAGATTTCGGTCCCGGGGTCTCGCCCTTTGACGAGCTCGACGCGGTGGCCTCGTCTCGGTGCACGAGACGACCAGGGCGTGCGCAGGGGTCATCCCCACTTCAAGAACCCTTCCAACTGTACCATAGTTTTTCGACATTTATGATCGGTCGGTGAGGTGGCCGGAGGTGAGGCCAAACCGTCTCCGTTGTATCCGGGTAGTCGGAGCCACGCCCGAGTAGCCGCCGTCGTCGCTCGGGTCGTCGGAGACGTCGTCCGGTAGTCGGAGACGTGCTCGCCGGAGTAGTCGCCGGAGACGTCGCCGGGTAGTCGGAGACGCGCTCGCCGGAGTAGTCGCCGGAGACGTCGCCGGGTAGTCGGAGACGTCGTCCGGGTAGTCGGAGACGCGCTCACCGGAGTAGTCGGAGACGTCGCCCGGGAGTCGGAGACGCCATTCGGGTAGTCGGGGACGCGCTCGCCGGAGTAGTCGCCGGAGTAGTCGCCGGAGACGTCGCCCGGTAGTCGGAGACGTCGTCCGGGTAGTCGGAGACGCGCTCGCCGGAGTAGTCGCCGGAGACGTCGCCCGGGTAGTCGGAGACGTCGTCCGGTAGTCGGAGACGCGCTCGGGTCTTCCGCATGCTATCCGGGGACCTCGCTGCTCGCCCGGGTAGCCGCAACCGTCGACACGGCGTGCCCGGTGTCGTCGTGGACGCGCTTCCGAGCGCCATCGCCGCTACCGCGGGTGATAGGAGCCCCGAGCGTCGCCGAGTCGCGATCGCCGCACAAGCTCGAGCGAGACGCGCGGGAAGGAGCCGGCTCCACCGCTGCTCGGCTCCCTTGCTGCACAAAGGAGTGGGCAGGGCGTGTCTCGCGGAGTCAAGGATTCCACCAAACGTTCATAGCAAGAACAAACAGAGTGAGGTTAGCTTAATCAAAGACAAAGCAATACGAGCGAGAAGGGGAAAAACAGAGTTTTCCAAATCGAAGAAAAGCAAGATCTACAACGAAGAAAGGGGAAAACAAAGCCTCTCGCCCCCTTCCTCGGCGCGCCGGATGTCGGTGTGTGAGTACACCTCCAAATGGGGGCCTGTCAAGGCTCCCTTGGGATAGGCTCGGGGAAGAACGGATTTGCTCGCGCGTTAGCGTGGATGATTCAAGTGAGTAAGAACACCGAGAGTTATCCAGGTTCGGGCCGCAAGATGCGTAACACCCTACGTCCCGCTCGTGTGTGTATTCGGAAAGGAAGAAGAAGAACCCGGCTTCCTCCGTAAGAGAGTCGCCGGCCTCCTTCCTTACCCCGGAGCCTCCTCTCGTTATATGCTAAGAGGGAATCCTCACATTGGACGGTACAAGGAAAATAAATGCGGGCGGTTGGAGGTTGGGAGTTGCCTTGGGCCTCCCCCTTTCCCTTCTCCCGTAAGCCACCAGGGTGAGAGAGAGAAGATTCCCTTGCATGCATGCAAGGATTTTGTCTTCTAGCTTTTGGCTTTGGCATCTCGCGGATCTTCTGCGGCTTGCGCTTAGGTAGTAGGCGGTGTGGGGGCCCCCGATCCCAGATACACCGACACCGGCCATTTGGGCCGTGCTTCGTGGGCCGCCCGCAAGCCCGCAAAAAGCACGGCCCAAGCACGGCACGGCACGGCCCGAAATAATTTCGGGCGGGCCGGCACGGCCCGAGGTGTCATGCCGTGCTTGGGCCGTCACCCGAGCCCACGGGCGGGCACGGCACGGCCCGTTTATGGCGTGGCCCGTTGAGGCCTGTCGGCGGCCCGGCACGTTTGGAAGGCCGGCACGGCTCGATTACCCACCCCAGCCCAACGAACGGTCCGATCCATCGGGGTTATAAAATCTACCCCTCCCCGTAACCCTAACCTTATCCCCTCCTCATTCCTCTCCTCCCCGGAACCTTATCCTCTTCCCCGGATCTCCTCGCCTCTCGCTCGCCTCGCCTCTCCCCTTCCCCGCCGTGGCCTTCGCGCCGCAGCCGCTCCTCGCTCGTCGCCGCCCTCCTCTTTCCCGTCGCTCCGTCGCGTCCTCCTCTCGTCTCCTCTTTGTGGATCCGAAAGCACCCCCGTTTCCTCTTTGCGGTGGTCCGACGAGATCCGGCGGGGGTCACGGTCGTAGGGGCCGTGCCCCGGCCGCCGGCTCAATGTCCGGCCCGGATCCGAGTCCGGACGCCCTCCGCACGGCGAACTTCCTCCTCTTCGGGAATTCGCAAGGGAGGAATCGGGTGCGGCGGCTCGAGCTCGTACGCCGACGGCTCCAGGCCGTGGCCGGTGGACGTCTCCGAGGCCGAGCGCTAGGGCCGCGGCGGGAAAGAGGACGGGCGTTGCGGCAGCGGGTACGTGCTCGGCGGGCCGCGGCGACGACGGGTTCCGACGCGGGAGCTACACCAAGCTCGAGCGCGGCCGCTACACCAAACTCGAGCCCGGCTCCGACTCCTCCTCCCGCAACCCCTTCCCAAGGTGCGACGGCGACTCCAAGGTCCGCCATGCCTCCTCCAAGGTTCGCGACGCCGTCTCCTTCCCCTCGCTTCAACTCCCATCAATGTCGACTCCGACTCGGGAGTACAAGCAATCGTCGTGGGTTGAAGAGGGGAAGGAAGCGAACGTCAAAGGCTTGGAATGACTTCGATGAGGTAACCAAAGAGGTAAATGGTGTCCTTGTTACTTATGTCTGCTATCTCGTCGCCATTGCAAAGCCGAGTTAATCTGCGACATCAAGCAAAGGCACCGGTCACTTGCTTAGACATCAGCAAACTTGTTTGGCTAAGGTTGAACGGGCTGCTAAAGCTCGGACCGTGCTTTCATTCAATCTCGATGGTTCCGTGCGTTCTTGGGAGTATGATTCACGCACCGCTCGCGATGAATTGTGTCGTTTGATAGTTTCTTTGGATCTGCCTTTAGGGTTTGGTGGCACCGATGCGTTTGAACGATACATTAAGATTGCCCATAATCCCCGCTTTGCAGTGTGTCTAGGCAAACTACTACTAGGGATTTTGGCAAGCTTTTTACCGAATCTAAAACTGAATTGATTAAATGTTTGCAAACTAGTGTGTCCTCCGTTGCGCTTACATCGGACATTTGGTCCGGTAAAGCTAAAGAGGACTATATTTCTGTTGTTGCTCACTTTGTTAATGCTCGAATGGATTCTTGAGAAAAGGGTTATTGGAATGAGGTCGATTGATGTCAAGCATACTTGGAGAGAACATTGCTCGAACGTGTTCTTGCCTGTGATTTCGAGTTTGGTTTGCGTGATCGAGTCTTTTTCGTTACACTTGACAATGCCTCTGCTAATGCTAATTCTATGAACATCTTGACTCCTCTCGTTTTCTAGTTATGTTGGTTCTCTTTTTTTGCATCAACGATGTGCATGCCATATCATTAATCTTATTGTCAAGTCCGGTTTGAAACGTTTGGAGCCCGTTGTTGAGAATTTTAGATGTGCTATTTCTTTCTTGACCCCGTATCGGTGTATAATGATGATGAGTTTGATGTTGTAAGATGGTGGCTTGAGCACAAGCATACATATCCCTTCTTGTCTCTCTTGGCTACGGATCTTCTAACGGTTCCTGTTTCAACCATTAGCTCGGAATCTGTTTTCGACTCTTTCCGCGAGGTTACTTGAGGAGAGGAGGAGGAGCTTGACAAGTGAGATGGTGGAAATATTGACTTGCTTGAAGGATTGGCACCTGGGTGAGGATCGACTCCAGAGATCGTAGAGGATCACCATTTGGAGCTTGAAGTGCAATATAAAGACCTGGACATGGATGATGTGGTGGTTGATTCCGATGTTGAAGTCGATGTTTCTCTTCCCGATGGTGCTCGGGCAGCATGATACTGTCAATTAGATTGTACTCTTCGATGTGGTTGTAATTTGTAACTTGTCATGAACTTCCAATGAGCTGGTCTGTACTCTTTTTCCCTAGGCCGAGGGTTTTTAATGAGGCAGCCAGCTCAAGTTAGTAATATATCAACTTTTCCTTTGGCCAAATTTTCTCGTCCGTTTCGAATGTGCCTGTTTGCAATTCATGTTTTGAAACCGAGCAAAATAAAGGGTTTCATGTGCTTTTCTGATTTTCAGGCTTTTAGGGCTTAACGGGCTAAAAAGGACTTTCGGTCTGTCGGGCTTTCGGGCCGGCCCGGCACGGGTACCGTATTTCGTGCCGTGCCGTGGGCCAACGCTCCAGCCCGTGGCTGGCCCGGCACGGCACGAAATGAATTACGTGCCGGGCCGGCCCGAAAATAATCGTGCCGTGCTTCAACGGGCCCGGGCCGTGCCGTGCCGGGCGGCCCGTTTGGACAGGTATAGTTGGGGGCGGGCGG
>JAUNZO010003853.1:0-16608 GCA_031894775.1 Chloris gayana | reverse complement strand
AAAAATGGTAAATTCCTTATTTGCCATTGGAAATTATACCGTTCCCTTATTTGCCATCAAAATTTTCTAATTCCCTTATTTGTCATCGGATTAAAATTTGTATCTCTTATCTGCCACTCTAGTTATTTTAGTTGATAGAAATATTTTCTCCCATCGCTAAAATGTTTATGCTACAATAGTATATAGGTAATTCTTAGTATGTATTTTATGTCAAAAAAGGTTCAGATCTTTTGAATGAATATTAGTGGTAAATATTTTTTTCCTCAAAACATACATTTAATTTTCATTCAAAAATTTTGAAAAAAATAATTGATATAAAGTGTTGAGACGGACCTATTTTGCTACTATAGTACGAACATTATATCAATAGAAACAAAATTTTCTACCATCCAAAGTTACTAGAGTGGCAAATAAGGGATTCAAATTTGAACGCAATAGCAAATAAGGGAATTGGTAAATTTTGATGGCAAATAAGGGAATGATACAATTTCCGATGGCAAATAAGGAATTTTGCCATAAAAATTCGTGGGTGCATATGCACCACTACACTATTTAACTTCACCACTAATCATAGTCCTCGTGCTATCCACACGTACCACTAATCATAGTCCTCGTGCTATCCACACGTACGGGGTTGGATGATCGTGCTCGATTTGCTAGTATCGGTGCACAACTTGGATTTCTTGAGAGTGAGGTGGAAGCCACAATTCATAGTGGATGGATCAACCTACACCACACTTATATAGGCACATTAATGGGTCGTTACATTGAAAATTTACTAGTTCTCTAATTCCTCATTTAATATTCACATGACTCACATTTTATGTATTCGATTCCCATTGTCTCTTGGACACATACGCAACATATACATGTCTATTTAGACTGCTATATACAGCAAATAGTGTCAGTTGTTAGAGATACTTGATCGCTTGGAAGTAAATTTGCCAACATTCTGTTTAAAATAACTGAATAAGTTGCCCACAGTTTAAGCTCCATATGGCTGGAATATATTTTCAGCTGTCACTTGTACTTTAACTGCTGGACATATTTTAGATATGTATACATTTTTCGTTTGCGAAGTGATATACTCCAACCTTTTTTTTTCGCCGAGTGACCGGTATGTATACGACTTCAGGTTCACTAACTATAGATACGCTTCCACTGATGAGACTGACGAAGCCACCGAACTAGTTAATGAAATCTGTCGAAGAATGCGATCACGTCCTTGTAGACGTAGTCCTTGGCGCAGACGCCCATGACGAAGTCGAGGTGCGCGAACTGGTCGAGGTACTGCACCGTGAGCTTGCCGGGGTGGTGGCCCCGGAGGTCGTCGAGGAGGAGGCGCACGTCGGTGGGGTCGGCGAGCGCGTCGCGGCCGCCGTAGCTGAGGAAGAGCGGGAAGTCCGCCGGGATGTTGCGCATGTTGTACGCCGGCGGCTCGGCCTGCCCGTACTCGGCGATGTTCTTGAACGGCAGCACGTAGTCGTACTTCTGCAGCACGCCGTCGCGCACCGCTGCATAATAATCCGTGTAGAAATGGAGGAGCATGAGGTTACCAGGGAGTTATCGCAGAGGGTAATGTGAAGAGAAAGAAAGAAAGTTCGTACTTTGAGCGAAGTGGACCATGGTTTTGGTGGAGGTCGGCTGGGGCTCGTACTGGAGGAAGCCGTCGACTGCCGAGTTGTTCAGGCAGAAGTTTTTCCCTGACAAAAGCATACGCACAACAGATGAGAACAAGACCGACGACGGAGTAAGTTCTCCGTTTCGGTAATTAGCATGGCGGCACGCCGCAATTAGGGAATCCTTGCCTGTGATGGAGGCAACGAGATCGTAGCAGTTCATTCCCGGCTTGCGGCAGAACGTCCTGATCAAGCTCGCAACCGGAGGCCTGAGTTATTAAACAGACGATAAGCCGTCAGTCAACGTACAGAGATGTGAAGAGAAAAATCTCCGAATCTGAAGGTGCGAGAACGCCGTACGCTGTCGGGTTGAACTCGGCGACGCCAAGGAAGTCGGAGAGGACCTGTTTCAGTTCAGAAGACGGTCAATTGGTCAGGACAGAACAGAGTTTGTCGCTGACGAAAATTCCACTCGATTCAGAAACCGCACTACGCGATCGATGGAAGTTACCTCGCCGACGAAGGCCTTGGCCAGCAGCACGCCGATGGGCGTGGTGATGTGGGCGAGGTAGGCGACGGGGGTCAGCAGCGCCGCGGATTTCAGCTGGTCCACCAGCCTGCCCTCCGAGAAGGCCGCGAGCGCGGTCAGCGTCCCCTGAAACCGAAAGCAGAGTTTTTTCAAGCCCTGGTCAGTCTCCTCACACCACCACATTCTTCAACAATCTTGTCTCTAATCATCATTACTACTGTACCATGGAGTGGCCAACGTAGTGGGGCTTCTGCCAAGTCTGCTTGGAAACGTAGTCAACCATGGCAGGCAGGTCGTTGACCACCAAGTCGTCCCAGGACCAGTTCCAGTAGAGCTGACGAGTGAAGCAAGCACTGTCAGTTAACTCAGGCCCTATTCGGCTGGATCTTTTTTATGGCTTTTGCTGTTTTTTTTATAACTGCTTTTTGCTGGTATTGATGCTGGCAGCCAGCAGGCAGCATACAGCCAGCCAACAGTACCCATTTAGCTGGAAAAAGGTCCATCCGAACAGGGCCTCAGTCCGCGTACCCGAGGTTTAAGTAAATGAAGTTTTTTTTTAAGAATTTAATGGAGAATATATCCAATGGTGAGTGTGGATCATATCGCAATCTAACGAACAGGATAGAGATTGCTTACGTAGCGTACGTACCCGGCTGGATGGGTCGAGCGAGACGTGGCGCCGGCTCCAGCGCGTGCCCCGGGTGTTGGCGACCCAGACGTCGAAGCCGTGGTCGGCGAGCACGAACGGCAGCGACTCCTCCGGCGAGGCCAGCAGCCATGACAGCCCGTCCTGCACGCCAAAACCAATCAGATGCGTATACAACTGCGGTCTTGCTGGCACCCAGCCCGGCGGGGGTTCGCGTGCGCTCGGCGCGACCGACCCACCGTGTTATCATTATCCAGCGCGCCGCGCCCACGAATGGCACGCCACGTAGTGCCCTATCTCTATATCTAGCAGTACAGGCAAGACCGCAGCACATGCAACGTGCAACCACACAATCTGCTGAGATAACTACTGTAGTACTGGCACACGCAAGAGTGAGCTGCAAACGTCACGCTGGCAAGATTTAGTAGCTAGCCGAAGGATCAGATTCACACCCATTTCGTATTTCTGGACATTTCAGCGTTCCGGATCTGGACTGACAGCCTGATCCCACCCGTTGTTTCCCGTTTGCTTAGGTACTGCAGAAGAAATCTTATAATTTGGTCCATACACTGACACGCACACACGCAATCCCTTTACAGATCCGGTTTGCGCATAAACTTTCCGGTTCAGAAACGAGAAAAAGCTTGCCTACCCGGTGCAACACCGAAGAAAGAATGATGCAGTGCACCGGCACCGTCGGGTGCCGAGCACATGAGAGAAAGTAATGCGAAACGGAGTAATAATAACCAAACAGGAAGGCAAGGACGCGTCAGAGTCATGCATGCAGTGCAAACTTATTGGTAGAGCTTACCACAAGGACGCCGTGCTGCATGAGCACCGGCTGCCCCGCACGCGCTCCGGCGGCGCGGCGGCGGCCCCTCGGGATCCGTTGCAGGCTCAAGATGTACCCGTCCTCCGTCGTCACCTGCCAGCCAGAGACGTCACCGAATCAGTCAGCCCCGATAGACGACACGAAACGGCGTGTCGCCACGCACAGAACTCGCTTTCCTTTCCCGGCGCCTCGACAGGATCGATAAGCCCCCGTCCACGCAGCCGTGCGTGAGGCCTGGATACCTTTCACGCCGTTCGCGGTGCCTACACCTGATCGATCGATCGACTCGGCGGGGAGGAACCGAACCTGGTGCTCCTCGCAGGGGTACCCGAGCGGCGTCACGGCGAGCGCGCAGGCGCCGGCGCCGGCAATGTCATCGCGCCGACGCCGGCTGATGAGCAGGTCGTCGTTACCGCCGCCGCCGCCGCGGCTCGGCTGCACGACGGCGCGCGCTCCGGCGGCGAGGTGCGACGACGACGACGACGACAGAACGAGCACGGCGGCGAGCACCAGCGCCGCCATCGCGGGCGCAGAGGACGGGCCAGCGCGATCGGCAGGGCTCATGTCGTTGCTGGCGGTGCCGGGCACTAGCTGTAGGCTGCTGTAGCGGAGATGATGCTGCCGCGATTGCGATCGAGAGGAACGGACGCGCGCGCGGCGTATTTAAAGTGCGCGACGGGATGTGCCTGGGCGGATCAACCCCAAAATGGGTTGCAAGAGAGTGTAGCGTGGCGTGTGTGAACGGATCGACCGGCAAGCGAGGTTCCTGTTCCTGGTGCTTGCTACTAGCTTTTCTCTGTGGCGTGGTCTCTGCGGCCGAGCACGAACCAGCCAGTAATTAATTTGCTCAAGAACTTTACGTTTGCGTAAAGCTCGGTCTCGGTAATTTTGGCGTAAGTGTAACCGCAAAGTTCATCCTGTTTAAATTGGACGGGGAGTAACTGCAGTGGTCTTCTACGAAGAATGACAGATCTCTATTCTCTAGAGTAACTGTAACCGAGAAACAGAGTACTACGTATTGATGCACCGCAAAGACTCAAAAACAGAAATGCTGCTTCAAGTGCTATTCAATGTTGCGTTTTGCATGTTCCAGGCCAAACAATCGTAAGAATCTTTCTTGCACGAGTAAAGTAGTAGAAGCAGTCGTTACTGAGCAACACGTGAGTTCATAGTTCTGAGCTCGGAACTGTATCACCGGTAGAACTTCAGCCGCCGTCCGTGCCATCGGTCAACTACGGAGATCTGATCTAACAGTGGAAGTTGTAAATGATCCTACACGCTTATCCTGTTGAACTGTTATGCAGTACTTCCCGTATCCAGATGCTAAAAAGAAGTCTTGCTCTCCCGTTTCGGTGCTACTGCATGACAGAATTGTAGTGAAAGATCCGAACAGTTCTTAACTGCATCGAGCAACCGAACCTGATACATCTAGAAGTCGAATGTTGGTGCAGAATTGTGTTTTTTTTGGGGTGCAGAATTGTTGCGCGAAAGCACAACAGATAGTGGCGCAATTCAGACATCGAGAACAATTATCTCTTCCAAAAAGAGCATTCATCATAATTGTCCTATAATCCGAGCCACTATATACCTATATATGGCTACGCCACTCCAGCTTGCACTGTCGGCATTCAGCAACGACAAGAATTCAGCTCCAGAACTAGACAAGACAGTATTCACCTGATAGCATCTTCCGCCACTGCCCCGATATGCAACATGCCGATACGTGGGAGGACATGATAAACGCCGTTTGAACTTTGAGCTCGGCGTGGGCCCCGCTTGTCCTGTTCCTTTTCGAGGACGTGTGGGCTCTGCTTGCCAGCGTCCGCCCAGCAGCACTCGTTCTACTCCACGCCCACGCATGTGGCTAGCACAGCACATGGACGCTCGCGCGGACGCAGCTTTTCTCGGGTTCAGACGTAACGCCGGCGGCAAAGAAGCATAGGAGGAGTGGTCCCCAGCCCGGAGACAGAAGTGAGAAACGGACATGCGGCCATGCCATCGATCTGATCGCTTGAATTTCGGGGCTCTTCCCGCTCGACCGCGTCTTTTCTCGCGGGAACAAGGCTTCGATGCCTTCTCGGTAACCCAAGGCGCGGCACGACGCGTGCACGGCAGCACGGGGCCTGCACTTATCTGCCTCCTCAGGAGCTGAGCATTCTCGAGCACTCTGCCACTTTGGATGGGGAAAAATAAAGAGGGAGACCCAACCTCAGCTCAAGCGTTCACATTCAGCTGGTCGTCTTCGTGCGTGTACGATAGTGCTGGAGTCACTCACTCAAGCAGCCTAGTGCCTCACAGCTTCAGTGCCTTCTTGCGCTGGCACTTGCAAAAGGGTGCATGTTTTTGTTGCTGCTGCACTCGTACGGTGGGCGGATTCAGTGTGGCAACGCATCGGTTATTAGAGCATTAGCGCGAATAGATAAGCCACTCACATACTCGATGGGATGGGCAAATCACCGTCGTACTGACGACAGAACAGCCTCCATTTTTCCCCCTGCGAAAACGAAGAACAGAACAGCCTCCATATAAAACGGTTCATCGATGATGTTTTCTAAAGCTACTACCAAAGCTAGCATGCTGTTTGTAGACCTTCAGAGCATATCAATAATTTATACAACCTTTTATTCATCGAGATCGATGATAGATTTATACTAGTTCTGAAGTTATATATGAACTTGTCTTCAGAGTTCGGACTTCCATCGGAAGAGCTGAGGAACTAAGCTGCCGTCAGCATATGGATATGAACGGCGCCATTACTCACAACGAGGAATGGATCAATACAAACCAGCTCCCACATACAAAGGTGCACCGATCCAAGCAGTTTGAGTGCAAGTAAAGTGGCTGGTCCCAGGGAAATTGCACAGACATAATGCATCTTTCAACAGCATAAATTCTAAGCTGGACAAAAGAAACAAGGAATGGAAGGAATAATTTTCTACTTGACTTTCCGATGACTGAAGTATGAGCGCTTCTTTCCTGAAGAAAAGCAAGTAACGGAAAAAGGCAGATTCTTGCAAGCTCGGCGATGCCTTTTCCTGTGTGTGTATCTGTTCAAGAATATAGTTGCCACATTATGGTGACAAGGTCGCTACTTGCCTGCCTTTGCTGCTTGTTGCATGAGTATAGAAGAGCCTTGGTATACACTAGTAGTAATGCAGAAATCCACACAAGCGTAACTTTCATAAATAGAGTGCTGTACAAAGTCCCTCAAGCATAACTTGCAGTTACAGAAACAGTCAATTCAAAAACACGGCTAAGTGCCATATGCAGAACATGTTATTACAAATTCAGGATTGACTGTAATCCAGAGATGATTAGTGTTTCATGCTATCGGTGATTTCCCAGTTCCCAACATATGCCACGTATATGTTTCCCACCCTTTGTCAGGCATTCGTGTTGACAAGTGTTCGTTTTCTGGGTCTAAATTTTAGAGCTGTCACATCAAAAAGAATCTTACTAGTTATGAGTATTAAATAAAGTTTAATTATAAAATAAATTATAGGCCCTAGACTAATTTACGAGACGAATCTAATGAGGTTAATTAAGTCATGATTAGAAGACAGTTACTGTAGCATCACTTTAGCAAAACCTAAATTAATTAAGCTCATTAGATACATCTCAAAAATTAGCATCAATCTGTCAATAGAATTTTGTCATTAAATTGATCGAAATATTTATAAATAGTAAGATTCTCTTTGATGTGACAGATGTTTAGATGGCAAAAAACGAACAGGCCCAAACCGACGAGGGAGTCATGTCCAGGAACTCATCGGGGATAGCATGAAGCACAAATCAGCCTGCCATTGGCGAAGGGGTCGATCCCTCGAGCGGCGAGGAGAGAATTTTCTTTTTAAATAATCCAAAAAAATCTAAAATTTTAAAAAAAGACTGACACAAACTAAATTTTCAGAATCTAGACGTTTTTATCACGCCAGATCATATGGCGTGATTGATGAAGGAATCACGCCATATGATCCGGCGTGATTGGGTGACTACGTCGGCGTGGACCGCCACGTCGGCTCGCGACGGGGACCGGTGTTGACCCAATCACGCCGTATCATGTGGCGTGATTGGCACCCCTATCACGCCAATCTACTTGGCGTGATTCACCTGTTATACCCGACCAAGCCCTTCCTTCTTCTTCTTCCTCCTCCTCACTTCTCTACACTCTCACTCCATTGGTCTCTCTCCGGCGAAAAAAGGAATTCTTCATCCCCCTCCAATCTTTGATGCTCATTTGGGTTGATTTTTCAGAAGGTTATTCTTGGAAGGTATGGCTATAGATTTGTCCATCGATTTGTAGTGTTTATTGATTATTTTGATGGGAGGGTGATAATTAGGGTTTAGCTTTAGGTTTAAGGTCATGAGAGTAATTTAGTTAACTAACGAGTTGCATTTGCTTGTGTTCTATGTTGGTGAAGCTGGAAATAGGTGGTGGGAGATGTATCCCAACGTAAGCTCGGTGGATGCACCGGTTCCACATTTGCTACCTATTCCTACATGTGAATGTAACACTCTTGCACACGTGAAGCAATCTCGACATCCGTTGACAGCCGCCTCGATCTTACTATTGTTGTTCAAATGATGGGGTATGTATACTCATCCGTGATCTATTTTATTAGTGGTTCCTTATTGAAGTGACTTGCAATATAAAACTTGCTATAGGTAGGGCAATGCAGCTTCTTTCGATGGATTGAGGGTTCGGAGGCGTATGATGAGAGGATATTGTATTTTCCTTGGGACCAAGAGGGCAAGCCTTATTATTTGTTCGAGAAATGGGTTCCACCGCCGCCTAATCCTCCTTTGATGTCTAATCAAGAGAAAATCGATGCTTCATATAGGCGTGTGCATGATCCTCCATTTTGCAAGTGTGGTGTTCGGGCAGAGTTGCATCGGCCTCCTCGGGGTTGGCATACACCCCGTTCTTCCGTTGTCCATTCACAAGCACGGTTGGTAGTTTGCTTTTAACAAAAAATATTACGGTTGTTTATAAAAAAATTACGTGATAAGATAATATTTTGGTATGTATAGGAGAACAAGAGAGGATGCGATTTTCGGGAGTGGATATATGGTCCAAAGGCGTTATATCCATATCCTGAAGAATTGTCGGAGGATGTGCCATATGGGAAGTCATTACCATGTGAGGAGAGGCCAACAATACTTTGTCAATGTGGTGTCCCGACCGGGCGAGGTGTGGTGCCATCGGAGTTAGGGTACGGATACTATTGTGGCGATACGGTTGGTGATGTTGACGAATGGGTGAGTAAGTGAATTGAAGAATTTACCGACGTGGTATGAAGTCGGTGCTAATTATTTGAATTCTCTGTGTGTACTCGAGGCTAACCGGAAGTGCAATTGGGAGACATTTCCTGGAAGAGAAAAATTCCTGCAAGAGGCGAGTACATATGGACCGCAGGACTACGCAAAGGTGTTACAACGAAGAAGGAAGGAAATAAGGGAGAAGTATGTCGAAGAGCCTCCGATTTTATCATTCGGACAATATGCAACGAGTACAAAATAGATATGGTAAATGGTGGATATTCGGCTTATGAGAAGGCCTTAGACATTTGGAGACAGAATCGACATAGATTTCCTGCAAAGTCCGTATGGTCCCACTTGGATGTACCCCGTGGTTGGAAATTTGAAACAACGAAGGAGTGTGTGGCGTGGTGCAAAGGGAAAATGAGAATGATACTTGAAAAAAGCCATGATGATACAAAGAATTGGGCAAAGAAATTTGATGTAGCCGAGAGTAGTTCCATTGTGAACTTAATTGAGAACTTACCATCCGTTGACAATACGGAGTCGGGCGTGGTACTACCGGCATGGCACGAACGACCTTATCGTCGTTGCGGATACCGTGCAAAGGTATCCACATCGGATGGTAGGAGATACTTCCATTGTCCAACTTTGTCTCGTAACAAGAATTGTTCTTTCTCCGAGTGGTTGGATGGCACCAGCTCCACTTGTCATGGTACATCGGAGGTGGAAACAAGGGAAGAGTACATGAAGCGTAAGGAAGAAGGAAAGAGGACGGACAATCTGATAATTAAAACCCGGTTAGGCCTGGCACGTGCGAGAAGTTCTAGGAGTACAAGGTCTAGTTGATCAATTGAAATGTAATTTCTTCGTGACCTATGTAGTGTGTCTCAAATTGTGACTTGAATTATGACTTGTTTTAATTATTAGTTATGAATTATGACTTTTTTTAATTATTAGTTATGTATTATGACTTTTTTTTCTCGATGACGGTAGATACATATGAATTTAATTTTATGAGACATGAATTATTGTCATGAGTTAGACTTGGTACTTGGTTGTTACACTTCAATCACGCCATTCCATCCGGCGTGATTATAGTGTAAATCACGCCATTCCATATGGCGTGATTCAACACTTAGGCGTTTGGACGCCCGGCGCCGCCCGGGAAGTCCCTGGTTTCGAGGAGTTGTGGCGTGATTGCCACTCCAATCACGCCGGATGGAATGGCGTGATTGAAGTGGCAATCACGCCACAACTCCTCGAAACCAGGGACTTCCCGGGCGGCGCCGGGCGTCCAAACGCCTAAGTGTTGAATCACGCCATATGGAATGGCGTGATTCATGCCTCTATCACGCCATTCCATATGGCGTGATTGCTGTGTGTATGGCCAGGAAAATATTTTCCTGGCTAGCCACGAATTCATATGATCAACATAGTTCACACATGCTTCACACAATATAGTTTCGACATAAATTCATATAGTTCTCACAAGATAGTTTCGACATAAATTCACACAATCAACATAGTTCGGACATCGACATCGACATAGTTCACACAAACATCCACATAGTTGACACATAGTTCATCGACAAGCATTCACGTAGTTCACACATCAATTGCCCGGGTGTAGCGATCGGGGCGCTTCTTCTTCCTGCCAGGCTGCGAAGGAAGGGTGGTGCCCGGTGTTGCATTTTTGCGGCGACGTGGTGGTGTAGCTTGAGAGGGCTCCTCTGCCGGTGCATCGGGCAACCGAGAGGACCCGATGATGTCCTATGCAGATGAACACGTGTTGTTAGGTATCATTAGACATTGAAAAATGAAAAGAGGCATGGAATGACGAGTTACTGTGCAAGCATCGTCATCGCTAGACGAGTCGTGCTCTTCCGACGTATCATCCGCCGGACCCTTCCCCGTAGCAAGAACACCTCCTCGAGAGGCCGACGAAGCACCTCCTCGAGAGCCCGACGAAGCACCTCCTCGAGAAGGTGTGGGTGCTGCCGGTGCGTACACGTCTTGACGTGCACTCACGCAGCTTCATCTTCCGTGCAAGGCGTCGGCGGGTTTTACGCATTTTCTACAATGGAACAGAACAAGTTAACAAATTGGTATAGAACTGTATCATCAAACAAAGATCAAAGAGGCATACCTGCGCGAAAGCACGTAGGGCTCCAACCTCTTCCTGTGAGCCCTGCCGGTGCCCTAAAGCATCTCCGGCATCATTCGCCATTCTCGTAGCTGTGTTGCCTGTTTTAAAAGTGCGGTTAGACACATCCAAGAAACTTACAATATTATGAGGAAGGTTGGCGATACTAACCGCATAGGTCTCCAATGGCGCTCTCTCCGGCTGCGTGCCCGTGCGAGTGATCTCGTCATAGACATCAACATTTTCTTCTTCACTCCCGGAGTCCGGCTGGTCAGCAAGGTACTGTTCTTCCGGAGCCGGCCTCGGCCTCAATCGGCTGTTTTGGTGCAGCCAGTACAAGTAGTCTCCGTAAGGTCCAGCGCGGTGGGCTGCGCCGCTGAAGGGGTAGATGGACCGCTGCCGACGTGCATTCCAAATGATCGGGTACGGAGCGTGCTTCCGTGCCCGATCAACAGCGCCTTTGTCCGATCTCCTGTCCACCCTACAAGCAATTTAAATTGTCGGTTATAGTTAGTACTCGAACATAAAAAAGATTAAATTGTGCGGCTATTAAAAGAAAACTTACTTGTGCAGATTTTGATTTGTGTTCGTATGGGGGACATTAACTTCCTGTAGACGTCCAAATTGTCGCATGACCCGTTGAGGCAAGTGCCACTCCACCGCGTAGAAGAATATGAGAGGCAATTCTGCTCTCCACGGGTTCATGTCACGGGTGCACATCGGACTTAGCCCCAACTCTAGCACCTCCCGTCGCTCATACGGTGTCCAAGTAACCTAAGACATTGATGATCATATTGAGTGAATCCATTTTTCCATGCAAATGAGTATTGAACTATGAAAGTAATTTACCCGATTAGGGGTGATCACATCAAGGGTGTTGGTGTAATCCCTATACCTCCTGTCAAGGTTGCCGACCACGTTGACACGGTTGTGGTAGAGGTACGCAACCGTGGGTCGAGAGCCCTCATCCTCGTGTGGCCACGGCTGCAACAATACATGTTAGAACACATGTAACAACATATATCAAAAAAATTGAAAATACAAGGTATATAATGTACCTCGGCCCAACCACGCTCCGGTCTAGCAAGGGGAAACCTCTCCCACATCCACACCTGCAGCAGGTAGGCACATCCACCTAGGTTGGCACTAGCTCCAACCCTGCGACAAGCCCGACGGAGCCGACGATACAAGTACGCCAACACCGCCGATCCCCAACCGAATCCACCGATCTCGTCCCATGGCTTCATAAGATAGGGCAAGACGATCCATGAGATAGTGTTGCCACCGGCATCTGGAAACAGGTACCCACCCACCAAGTGCCACAGCCAGGCCTTGCAAGCGACCTCCACAACCTCCTCGGGGTACTCCGTGTCATTGTCGATGGTAAAGTTGTCCATCAACCAAGCCGAGCTCACACCGGTAGTCTTGGTGTCACGGGTGTCGTGGGCTGGCTCCGGTGGCCTCGGTCCAAGCCACTCCTCAACGAGTGTCACGCCACCCCCGAGGCTGCGTCCGATCACACAAAGGCGGTCCATCTATGGGCGAGTGCGGAATCATGGACACATCCTGCAGAGTCGGCGTCACTTCACCACAAGGTAGGTGAAATGTGTGTGTCTCCGGTCTCCACCTATCAACAAGTGCCGTCGAGCCGGACTGTCGAAGGACGGCAAGTTGAAGCCGACCAAGCGTGCCAAGGGCAAGAAACCGGCACGCGCAAGAAACGGCGCAAAACGCTCGTCCCACTCGCATAGGAGAGTGCGTGCGAATCCTCGGAGGAGTAAGAACCTGCAAAAACACATTAACATCAAATCCATCACATATAGGACAATATTTCAAAATATTGCAAGTATAAAGAATCATTGCTCACCCGCCCATCGTCAACCATCAAGTGGGCCCGGTGCTTGTTGTCGTAGTTCGTATCAAGGAGCGGGAAGCGCGCGTGGGGGCCATCTCCCTAGAATAAGAATCACATTTATTAGAACAAAGATTAATATCATTATAATGTATAAAAACATAATAATAAAATAGCATTTAATAAACATAATAATTACACCATGTCACAACATTATTTCTATTACCTGGCTACTACTAGATGCTTGTCCCCGTCCCCGTCTACTCTTACGTCTTGATTTTGGTTTGTTCTTTGGCCCTAACATGTGTCGCTCCATTCTATGTCCTTCTTCCCCGCATATAGAACAACGATGTTTTATTGGGTCTTCATTAAAGTCACCCGTTCCATACATATCAGTGCCATATCCCTTGTTCATATCATCTAGCTCGTTTCTCAAACGTTTGGTCTTGCGTCTCCCCCTTTTGTCTTTCAAAAGACCAACATCGGGAATATAATGTTCTCCGGTATATTCAAGGCCATTGCGTAGAGTCCAAACATGGTTCAAATGTGGACTCCCAACACCGTAGTGCAGATTGCTTTGAATAGAACGGGCTCAAGTAACTTGGAGTCACATAACTCAAACCTCGGATACGACATGCGGTCATTACATGCGAACATGGTACATGAAGCAGCTGAGGGTCATGCATGTGCACGAGATATTGTCTCCAACCTCCACCCTATAGACTCGTCCACCGGACCTCTCACCCCCAATTCCCGTGTGACTAACCGATCTAACTTCATAAACTAACTCTCGTGCATTGCAAAGACGCGCATCTTGACTCTCCGAAATTACTCCATCATCATGTAAGTGTTTTGCCACGGGAGTTCCCCACAAGTCTCCGTCCTCTAACCCTTTCTTCGCTTTCAACCACCGATTAACAAAGTAATAATTGCACTTATGAAATGTGAACATTATGATGGCTGCAATAGGCATCCCTCGAATCCCCTTAAGGACGTAATTGAAAACCTCCGAAATGTTTGTAGTCATTGTACCCCACCTCCATCCTCCCTCGTCAAAAGCCAATGCCCACTTACTCACCTCCTCCATGTGCTCTTCCAACCACTCCTTAGCTCCCGCATTCATAATCTTCTTTAAATCATCGATTCGAGTAAAGAATATTTTTTCTTCCATAGCTTTGCATGCATGTTTAAGACCATTAATGACCTCCTTGCTTTTTTGTCTCCTCCAAACATTCGCGGCAAAGTGGCGCATGCACCACCGATGCACAAGAGGAGGATATCCATCAAGTTCCTCTCTACCGGCATTTATAAGACCCCGGTGCCGATCCGATATCATACATATTTGCCTCCCTGGACCAATCACCCGTCGGCGAACATGCGTGATAAACCATGACCAACTCGAGTTGTTCTCCCCTCTCGTGATTGCAAATGCCGGGGGAATCAACCGATCCTCCGCATCAATGCCTACAGCAACCATTAAAGTTCCCTTGTATTTTCCGAGTCAAAAAAGTTCCATCAACACTTATAACAGGCCTACAATGCTTAAAGGCCTCTACACATTGCGAAAAACACCAAAACACCCGGCTAAGACAAGGGCCCTCAGCTCCGGTTTTTCCACAAGTATCAATGAAATACTTAGTGCCAGGATTGTAATGGGAAATAGCATTAAGCAACTTTGGCACTTTGCTATAAGACTCCTTCCAGCCTCCCCACAGTTGGGCCATTGCATATTGCTTTGCCCTCCATGCCTTGCCATATTTCACACGGTAACCAGTGAAACCATGGATAGCCTCAATTAGAGCTGCAATCGTGACACGCGAGTCAGCCCATAGCATTGGAGCAACACGGAGACCAAGATATCTTGCGGTGCATTGTGAATGCACATGTGATACATCTACCATTCCACATGTGTGAGGTTGCCTAACATTTGTCACCTTCCAACGTCCCCCGCTATTCTTCACTACTCGGCCCATACTCCCCAAGGACATCCGACACGCCGACACTTGATATGATACCTCTCACACCGATTGGAATTAATCACGTAGTAAGGCCTATGGTGCCGGACCGCATAATCCTCAAAGAAGTGTTTTAAATCTGCCATACTATCAAATATCCGACCCTTTCTAATCATAGGTTGCCGACTATTTGCCGGTCTATCTCTCGACGCAAAACCGTTGTCACATTTAGCAAACTCGGTATGACGGAGATCATGGTGATTAGGCACCGTAGGCAATTCAACATTCATATCCCTCAATGCACGCAACTCTTCCTCACTATAATATTTTCTCCAATCTATCTCCACTTCACCGTTAAAACTAACGGGTTCACTACCCACTCTTGCATCATTATCCACCGGCACTTCAACATGGTCACCGGAACCGTCCGCTCCAAAACCACCAAAATCACTACTTGCTCGGCCATCATCGTTCGTTGCGTGCCTCTCGGGTTCCTCATCTTCACCATCCGAATCGGGCAATGAGCGAACCTCTTGTTCCACATTCCTTTCCTCCTCCAACTCACGTTCCTCTTCTTCGAACGTGTCATTAGAAAAATCATTTGTAACCACAGCCAAATCAAACGTAGCCACATCTCCACCACGGCTATTATTTTCCACATTGACTCTTACTTCTTGAGTCAATGTCTCAACAACTTCATCCACTTGCGAATTCACGTTCGGTTCAACGGGTGGGCTACAGCCGTCGGTTTCATCCACATTCCCTACCACATCAACTATCACCTCAAGCACATTTAACCTGGGCATCCTTCAAACATTCCTTGTATAAGTCCCAATCATGCTCACTACCCAAATTCATAACCACCCAATGTGCTCGTCCACCTCCACCGGCATCAAAACGACCACGTAAACTAACGGACACACATCCATCCTTGATTGACCGAGCACGATCAAACAACTCTATAAAACTTGGTGGCTTCTCAAATGTGCTAACTTCTTGCAACATACCAGCCATCTCACCGTTTCCATCAATAGTCCCACCATGAAACAAACGAACTATCCTATTCATCTACAATAAATATAACACATTAATACTATTTCTACCCAAACCACTAATGAAAATCAATATTCATATCTAACCTAAAACAACTAAATGAAACGAGACATGCAACCAAACCTACACGTCAATAAAACATTACAATCTATCCATCTATCGATGCCGACCATGCCATTCCTCTCTACTCGTCCAAAAACATCTACACCTACAAACCCTAGCTACTCTAAACCTAAGCAAAATGACCATTAAAACAAAATGTACGCGGTGGAGATGGTTGAGATACCTTGCGAGGGGTCCCCCCAAGAAATCCGGCGAAATGGGCGGCGGGGAGGGCCGAAAACCGGCCGGCGGCGCGCGGGCGGCGGCGGAGTCGCCTCGGTTCGCGGCTGGAGAAGAATAGAATGGAGGAGAGGGAGGAAGAAGAGGCTTCCGCGCGGTTAAGACGCGACCCAATCACGCCAATCTACTTGGCGTGATTGGGGGGTATCACGCCGGATAGATTGGCGTGATTCGGTCAACCCGGGTCCGCAGCGGAAACCGACGTGGCGGTCCACGCCGACGTGTCACCCAATCACGCCGGATCATATGGCGTGATTGCTTCATCAATCACGCCATATGATCTGGCGTGATAAAAACGTCTAGATCCTGAAAATTTAGTTTGGGTCAGTCTTTTTTTAAAATTTTAGATTTTTTTGGATTATTTTAAAAAAATTC